>WWET01000611.1:466206-484286 GCA_011038615.1 Limnodynastes dumerilii
TATATATATAAAGATGTTACCTATAGTGTCCTGTATAGAAAATAAATACAAAATCCTTCTTTTCACTTACCTACTGAAGTCTTCTGCTGTGTCCTCTTGGCTCCTCTGGGGCATGCTGCCTGACTCTCTGGTAAGTATGATGTTGATGTGACCTAAGATCGCATCAGCATCACACTGCTAAGTGCTTCTGTCCCAGCAGCTTCAGCCTATGTTTTGAGAGCGAGAGGGCATCCTGCTGAAAGTCTAAATGATTTAAAGTTTGGCATTTGAAATTCCAGTGTTTCAGTCATATAGACTTACAGGAAGCTACCTACTCCCCCCTGGGCAGCTTCCCCTTCACATTTGACCACCTTGTTCCGATGCCCTAACATATAATTCAGTGTCTCTCTAAAAAACCCTAGGGTTAAAATACAGTGGAACACATTCACATTTTAGACTAACAGAAACTGAAGAAATATATCATATTAAAATTCTATATTTATAACTACTGCAGAGACTTGTTTTAACTTTTAAATCTGCAGAGTCGAAAGATGAATTACTTTTGCAGACCTCCGGTCTCCAGACATCTTCTAACTAGACCAGTAGTATCACTTTTCCATATTCTAATGGCTAACGCAACTCAGCTCATAAGAGCTTGTACAGCAGATTCTGTCTTTTAATTTTATTGTATTACATGCTTGTTCTTTGTTGCTGATTGCATGAAAATTAAATCCTACAACACTCATCCACATAAAACTTTTATGCACATACAAATGAGAACCAATGCATTAGTACTAATTTTATTCTCCCCTTTTTTTCAATTAGGTGACAGCCCTACAGAGGAGAAAAACACCTCAGGAGGAGATAATGGAAAGGCTCCAATTGAAATTAAAATAGAAGAGCAAAATATGTCCAAAGAAGCACTGGATAACCCAGAATGGAGCAAAAACAGCAGTAAAGATACAAAGCACTGCGACTCACTGGTGGAGCAGCTTAGTGAACAGCAAAAAAGGCATCAGCTCTCGGTCTCTGACCGACATGTTTATAAATACCGTTGTACACATTGTAGTTTGGCTTTTAAGACTATGCAGAAGCTTCAGATACATTCCCAGTATCATGCTATCCGGGCTGCTACCATGTGCAGTCTCTGCCAGCGCAGCTTCCGTACATTCCTTGCTTTAAAAAAACATTTGGAAACGGGCCACCCTGAGCATAGCGAGACTGAAATTCAGCAGCTGTGTGCGTCTTTACCTGTAAATGGGGATCTCTGGGCTGAAACTGAAAGCATGGCTGCAGACGATCACTCCCTAGAGCAGGAGAATGAGCGCGATTACGAGATTGACCATGAAGGTAAAGCTAGCCCGGTTGGGAGCGATAGTAGCTCCATTCCAGATGACTTGGGCTCAGAACCAAAGCGGACCTTGCCTTTTAGAAAAGGGCCAAATTTTACTATGGAAAAATTTTTAGATCCATCACGACCATATAAGTGTACAGTATGTAAAGAGTCCTTCACTCAAAAGAACATTCTTTTGGTCCATTATAATTCAGTGTCTCATTTGCATAAGCTTAAAAAGGTTTTGCAAGAAGCATCAAGTCCAGTTCCTCAAGAGACCAACAGCAGCACTGATAACAAACCATACAAGTGCAGCATTTGCAGTGTTGCTTATAGCCAAAGTTCTACATTGGAAATTCATATGAGATCTGTTCTTCACCAAACTAAGGCAAGGGCTGCCAAACTAGAACCAAGTAGTAACAATACTAGTGGAAGCAATGTAGCAGGGAACATTAACAGCCCAAGCCAGGGGATGCTAGATTCTATGAGTTTGCCAACTGCTAACAGCAAAGAAACCCACATAGATGCCAAAGAAATAAACAAAAAGCAAGCTCCTGAGGTTATTCCTAGCCAACCTCCACATCACCCATCCCAATCACCAGCACAGCTTCAAATGCAACTGCAGCATGAACTACAACAACAAGCCGCATTCTTTCAACCACAGTTCTTAAACCCAGCTTTTCTTCCTCACTTCCCTATGACCCCTGAGGCTCTTGTGCAGTTCCAGCAGCCTCAGTTTCTTTTTCCATTTTATATTCCTGGGACAGAGTTTAGCTTAAATCCTGATTTAGGCCTTCCGGCTTCTGCTGCCTTTGGTATGCCTGGCATGGCAGGGTCGCTTCTGGAAGATTTAAAGCTGCAAATTCAAGCACAACATCAAGTTGGACAGAACCAGCTCCAGCTGCTGCAGCAGCAAGCACAGCAGCAGGCTCAGCAGTATCAAGCTGCCCAGTCACAACATCAACAGCAAAGACAGCATCATAATAACAGGATACTTAAACAGGAACAAAACAGTGCAGCTAGTAACGAAAGTCATCTAGCAAAGGACAATGCATGTTACAAAGAACCTGAAGAGGTGACTGAAAAAAAAGAAAAACCAAAGCAAGAAATCACGAATGAGAGTGACACTCCGAAAGACAGCAAAGATGTAAAGAAACAGAAGTCCTTAGAACCTACAGTTCCACCTCCCCGTATTGCTTCTGGTGCACGTGGGAATGCAGCAAAGGCGCTCCTTGAAAACTTTGGATTTGAGCTGATAATTCAGTTTAATGAAAACAGGCAGAAAGTGCAAAAGAAAAACAAACTTGGAGATAATGAAAACCATGAGAAATTAGAGTGTGGGTCATGTAGTAAGTTATTTTCAAATATCCTGATCCTGAAAAGTCACCAAGAGCATATCCATGGACAGTTTTTCCCATATGGGGAATTGGAAAAGTTTGCTCGCCAATATAGAGAAGCATATGATAAACTCTATCCAATTGCACCATCCTCTCCAGAAACACCTCCACCTCCCCCACCTCCTCCACCACCACCTCCTTCTGCACCACCTGCACAAGCTCCACCCCCACTAACTCCTGCTGTACCTGTAAAAACTCCAACTCCCTTACAAGCTCCACCTCCTACTCCTCCTCCGCCGCCACCACCACCTCCACCACCACCTCCTCCTCCTCCACCACCACAATCTGCTCCACCTCAAGTCCAACTTCCTGTCTCATTGGATTTGCCGCTTTTTCCTCCAATTATGATGCAGTCTGTTCAGCATCCTTCTTTACCGCCTCAACTTGCACTACAGCTTTCCCCCATGGATGCTTTGTCAGCAGATCTAGCACAGATGTGCCAACAACAGTTGGGTTTAGATCCAAATTTTCTGCGGCATTCACAATTTAAACGCCCACGAACAAGAATAACAGATGACCAGCTAAAGATACTGCGTGCTTACTTTGATATTAACAATTCCCCAAATGAAGAACAAATACAAGAGATGGCTGAGAAATCAGGCCTTTCATTAAAGGTTATTAAACATTGGTTTCGAAACACATTATTTAAAGAACGTCAAAGAAATAAAGATTCACCATACAATTTTAGTAATCCCCCTATAACAGTCCTTGAAGATGTAAGAATTGAACCACAACTTACGTCACTGGATCTTCACAGGTCAGATTCTTTCAGCAAAAGGTCATCAAGAACCAGGTTTACTGATTATCAGCTTAGAGTCTTACAGGACTTTTTTGATACTAATGCATACCCTAAGGATGATGAGATTGAACAACTCTCCACAGTTCTTAATTTAGCTACACGTGTTATTGTTGTTTGGTTTCAAAATGCCCGTCAGAAAGCTAGGAAGAGCTATGAAAATCAAGCTGAAGCTAAAGATAGTGAAAAGAGAGAACTCACCAATGAACGTTACATTCGTACTAG
The DNA here is from genome assembly GCA_011038615.1 of Limnodynastes dumerilii. NCBI lineage: Eukaryota > Metazoa > Chordata > Amphibia > Anura > Limnodynastidae > Limnodynastes > Limnodynastes dumerilii. Next base: position 469,937 of record WWET01000611.1, read on the forward strand.
CAACATGCAATACCAGTGCAAGAAATGCAATGTTGTGTTCCCCAGAATATTTGATTTAATTACACATCAGAAAAAGTTATGTTATAAAGATGAAGATGATGATGCTCAAGATGAAAGTCAAACGGAGGATTCTATGGATGCTACAGATCAAATTATGCCAAAGACATACTGTTCTACTAGTCTAGCAGAGACATCAAAAGCTTCAACTACAACCACAGTAAGCTCTGGTTCAGGCTCAAGTACCCCTTTAATTCCATCACCCAGACCAGAATTCGGTAAAACATCCCCAAGACCTGATGTACCAACAGAAAAACCAAAGCAAATTGATGCTATCGCTAGCTCTTTAGCCTCCAAGTTAACGCAGGCAAATCAAGCAACATCGTCTGATACACAACCTTCAGTATCTGTATCTCAGCAAAGACAGCCTCAGCAAACTCCAAGACCTTCATCGGCATCGCAAACCACTCCTGTTACATCTAGTCCACTACCAATGTCTTTGACATCCCTACAGAACAGCCTACCTCCTCAGCTGCTACAATACCAATGTGATCAGTGTACAGTTGCTTTTCCATCCCTGGAGCTGTGGCACGAGCACCAGCACATGCATTTCTTAGCTGCCCAAAATCAGTTTCTTCATTCGCAGTTTTTAGAAAGGCCAATGGACATGCCATACATGATTTTTGACCCTAACAACCCACTCATGGCAGGACAGTTACTTGGTGGCTCCATGTCTCACATGCCACCTCAAGCTGGTGCACCACATGGAGGAAACTCATCTGTTGCTTCATCCTTAAAGAGAAAGATTGATGATAAAGATGATAATAATTGTAGCGAGAAGGAGGGGGGCAATAGTGGTGAGGACCAACATCGGGATAAGCGATTAAGAACTACAATTACTCCCGAACAACTGGAAATTCTGTATGAGAAATATTTGCTGGATTCCAATCCAACACGAAAGATGCTTGATCATATTGCTAGAGAAGTGGGCCTTAAAAAAAGGGTGGTGCAAGTCTGGTTTCAGAATACAAGAGCCAGAGAAAGAAAAGGTCAGTTTCGAGCTGTAGGTCCGGCTCAGTCACACAAAAGGTGTCCCTTTTGTCGTGCACTCTTCAAAGCAAAATCAGCATTAGAGAGTCATATTAGGTCTCGGCACTGGAATGAGGGAAAGCAAGCTGGCTATAGTTTGCCACCAAGCCCTCTGAATGCCATGGATGATGGTGCTGAAAGCCCAAATAAGTATATGTATTTTGATTACCCTTCACTTCCAAAGAATGACCATCTAAGTGAAAATGATTTGCTTTCTACTGTTTCTACACCTGTGAGCAAAACTGCTGAACTATCACCGAAGAATCTTTTAAGCCCTTCATCTTTTAGAGCAGAATGCACTGAGGACATAGAGAATTTAAATGCCCCTTCTGCTGAAAGGTTTGATCAAAGCAAAAATGACTTTGATGAAACATCATCAATTAACACAGCTATTAGTGATGCTACAACAGGAGATGAAGGAAACAATGATATGGAGAGCACCACTGGTAGTTCTAAAGATGTAAAAACTCCCAAAGAACCAAAAATGCAAGCCAATGACAATTTGCCAAATACAAGAACTACACCCACAGTGGAAAATTGTGATGATAACTTTTTCTTCTCTTTATCAAATACATCAAATAATAACATGGACAGAGAAAGTGACTATGACCAAAGTATATATATGACTGATGAGTTTGAGGACAATGCTGATCGTAGTGAAACATCAAGCATAGCAGACCCAGACCCAAGTTCACCAAACTCATTTGGTAGTAACAGCCTTTTTAAAGCCAAAAATCATGATCGACCAGGTCATAAACGTTTCAGAACTCAAATGAGTAATGTTCAACTTAAAGTTCTAAAAGCTTGCTTTTGTGATTATCGGACTCCAACAATGCAAGAATGTGAAATCTTGGGCAACGAAATTGGCCTTCCCAAACGCGTTGTCCAAGTTTGGTTTCAAAATGCACGGGCAAAAGAGAAAAAGTTTAAAATAAATATTGGAAAGCCATTCATGATTAACCAAACTGGGCCAGATGGAACTAGACTGGAATGTTCTCTTTGTGGGGTGAAATATTCAGCACGTCTGTCCATTCGAGATCATATATTTTCAAAGCAACACATTACAAAGGTGAGAGAAACAATAGGAAGTCAACTTGACCGTGAAAAGGATTACTTGGCTCCTACTACCGTGCGGCAACTGATGGCACAACAAGAACTGGATCGGATTAAGAAGGCTACAGATGTTTTAGGTTTAACTGTTCAGCAGTCAAGTTTAATGGAGAGCAGTCCTATTCATGGTCTCAATCTGCCAGCATCTTACCAAGGGCTACCTGGCCTTCCTCCAGTTCTCCTTCCTGGGATGAACAGCCCATCTCCATTGCCTGGGTTTACACAGAGTTCAAATGGTAAGTGTAATATATTGATGGGATATTTAAGTAGTTGAACATGTGTAAAAGAAATTAAACAAATACAGTTTGTTACTCTGACTTTTTATTGAACTGTAAAGTCTTTGTCTTACTTATAGTTATTAGGTACTGTAAAGTAAAAAATGTACAATATGTGAACACATTAAGAGTTGAGTCCTATTGTCTTCTGTAGATATATCTTTCTTTCTTAATGTGTTTATTGAACTTAACTGATCATTTTTTATTTATCACTTACATAATAATGTGAAAACATTAACAACTGTCTTTTTTTTTCCAGCTCTGACATCTCCTGGTGCAGGCATGCTTGGGTTCTCCACTTCATCTACTCCTTCTCCAGCCCTCTCTCTCAGCAGTGCTCCCACCAAACCTTTGCTGCAGACTCCTCCACCACCTCACCCTCCTCCGCCGCCACCACATCCATCCTCATCATCCTCTTTGTCAGGACAGCAGACAGAACAACAGAACAAAGACCCAGACAAGAATAACAAACGCAACAGATTCAAAAAAGTAAAAGAAGAATTAGAGGCTACTAAATCTGAAAATAGACAAACCAAAAAAGAGGAAAAAATCTCATCTGCTCTTTCCATGTTGGGTAAAGCTGCAGGAGAAATGCCTGTGGATCCTGCTCAGCTGCAAGCACTTCAAAATGCTGTTTCGGGTGATCCATCGTCCTTCATAGGTGGGCAGTTCTTGCCATATTTTATTCCCGGCTTTGCATCATACTTCACACCCCAGCTCCATGGAACAATGCAAGGTGGTTATCTCCCACCAATGTGCGGGATGGAGAGCCTCTTTCCATATGGTCCAGCAGTGCCTCAAGCTATTGCTGGGTTATCTCCTGGGGCATTGTTACAGCAGTACCAACAGTATCAGCAGAGCCTTCAGGATTCGCTACAAAAACAACAAAAACAACAGCAACAAGAACAAAAACAACCACAAGTGAACTCACCTAATGTAGAAAGTGAACAGCAAATAAAAGCCAATGAAGAGTCGGAAAAGAAGGAAGAAAAATGTCCTGCCACGGAAAGCACAAATGAAGAACCCCAGACACACCCAAAAAATGCAGACTTATCAGACAATTTCATTGTCCCATTTGTCAAGCATGAGTTTATATGCAGAAAGTGCCAGATGGTGTTTACTGACGAAGAGGCAGCAGTAAACCATCAAAAGTCCTTCTGTTACTTTGGTCAGGCTTTATTTGACCCACAAGAAACAGTGCTTCGAGTCCCAGTCAACAAACATCAGTGTCTTTCCTGTGATGTGGCTATTAGTGGAAATGAAGCACTTAGCCAACACCTCCAGTCAAGCTTGCACAAAGAGAAAACAATCAAACAAGCAATGAGAAATGCCAAAGAGCATGTTAGATTATTACCTCACTCAGTCTGCTCCCCTAGTCCTAACACCACATCTACCTCGCAGTCTGCAGCTTCTTCTAATAACACCTATCCTCATCTTTCTCGCTTCTCCATGAAGTCCTGGCCTAATATTCTTTTTCAAGCGTCTGCCAGGAAAGCTGCTTCTTCCCCTTCTTCTTCTCCCTCCCTCTCCTTGCCTTCAACGGTTACCTCAAGTTTGTGCAGCACCTCAGGGGTTCAAGCCTCACTACCCACAGAAAGTTGCTCAGATGAGTCTGACAGTGAGCTGAGCCAGAAGCTGGAAGACTTAGATAACCCATTGGAAGTCAAAGCTAAACCCGCTTCTGGCCTAGATGGTAATTTCAATAGCATCAGAGTGGATATGTTCAGTGTGTAGGAGTGACAACAGGATCCCTTGCTTAAAAAAATAAGACTTTTAATTGCAGTTCCAAAGCTTCTCTAACCCAAAAAAAAATTACAGTACCAAATGATTGACTCAGGATTGTTTTCCCATATTGATATGCTGGCAATATAGGACGGTATGGTATGGACAGAACTGTTGCAGATGGTTGAATGCGCTTGTAATATATGCTTAAAGTATGGAAAAAGGAAAAAAAATCCTCCAAGTTCTTTTGGAACTTGTTTCAAGCCAAAAACTCTCCAAAAGCAAATTGCACCTCAGCTGGATTGAATTCCAAAATGCTAGCATGTACTGTATGGGGGGATGATCCAGAATTTTCAAAGAGAAATTCTCTTAGTTTAGGTAGGTGTGATTCAGTAGCTTTAAATTCTCAGGTCAGAACATAATAACATTTCTCATTTGTTTAAAAAAGCAGAAAGAAGCCTGGTAAAACTGTGACTTTTCCCCTCCAAAAATGTCAACCTTTATTAGACACATTTACACATTTTTAGGTGTGTTTAGTGTATTGAGAGACTTTATAGCCCTTGCTGAAAAATAGGCAAAATCCCTGTGAGCTCACTCTGCAGGATAGTACAGTTTTACCTTAGATGGGAATCATATAGATGGAAATATGTTTATGCCCTGTGTATTGCAGTTTGTATTTGCCACAAGCTATATTTATATCAATATCGCCCCTTTTTTCTCGTAGGATATACTAATATTCTGTGCCAATTCTACCTTCTTACTTTTACCTCTAATCTCATCCTTTTTTTTTCCATAAGAGGTAATAATTCTAGTTTTGATATAGTCTCTGAGGTTTATGTGACATTTTTCATTTTGTAAATTTAATGCTTTAATGTCAAGGTACTTGCTTGTGTCTGGACTAGTGCACTTATCATTTTGTAGACCATGTGAAATTAATTCAAATGTTTTGGGTTTCTTTTTCTTTAATTTTATCCTGTTTTTATTTTGTATTGTTTGTTTATTTTTTATGTTGTTTTTTGTTATTGTTCATAAAGTTGTGTATAGTGCAGCAACAGTGTGGTCTGCATTTGTTAGAAGATTGCCTCCTAACAACCCAAAGACCTATTTAACAATTGGTGCATAAAAAAGTAGTATTATATACTTGAAAACCGCCTAAGAACAGTAAGTTGAAACAAAAAAAGAAAAATAAAGAAAAAAAAGAAAATTATGAAAAGGTATATTTGCTTCTAGTGAAAGCAAAGAAGCTGCTTTAAAAAAAATAATTACAAAGGGGACTAAAATTGTTTTTTTAATAAAGAGGTTAGCCCGGTGAACATAGGACTGAACTTTAGTTGACACCTATACACTGCTGTCTTGGTGTTTAGGCTTTGTTGTACTTCCGTTAACCCATTAGGTGCTGAAAGGGCCTGCCATGTGTTTCAGTGCAATATATGGTACATCTTTTCAGTACTGCACCGGTTAATTATCTGGGCACTTGTGTTTTATGTTCTGTTACATAATATTTTATTTTTTTTTGTGTTTTTTTTTTTTTGTTTGTCATATATGCATTACAAAGTATTATCTTTATCAAGATTTGCTGCTACTGTGTTAACCTTTTTTGGTTTTGTTTTTTTGTTTTGCGCGCCATAGTTTTCAACTTCTGCCACACAGTGAATTGAATTATAAATTGCTATGCTTTGCTGTTCATTTTTTTCTGTTGCTGTGGAACTTAAAGAATGTGAAAGCTGTCAAGGGTGCTTTACGAATCACTTTTTGTGTTTGGTATAGTAAAACAATATGATTCATTCCAAAGTAACAGAAGGTTGTACGAAAAAAAGTAAAAAGGCTTGTGAACAAAGAAAGATATGCTGTTGTACATATTTGTAGTGGGCTGTGCATGGTACAAAATTTATTAATTATGAAGAAATGCAAAATTGTATTGCTTTTGGTATTTCTGATCTAAGATGAACAAGAAGCATGTAATGCAACTGTCTGACAGTTTAACTAAAAAGAAAAAAAAAATCATGCTTAAACCTGTTGTAATGATCAAATCAAATAACATTTCATTTTTACATTTTATTATTGTACAGTTTTTGGATTTTGTTAAAAAAAATGATCACAACAATATTCTGTACATTTTTTATGTGAACGTTTTTATGTTCTTAATTTGGGGGGGGGGGAAATATCTATATATTTTTTTTTGTTTTTAGTATTTTAACATTTTTATTTTAATCCTGAAGACACTTTTTTTTAATTGTGTTTCGTAAAGAGACGCCATGGCCTCCCAAGGTGCAATCCTGCCGCTATAGTGAGCTAATGTCCTGAATCCAAAGGCTTCAGAAAATTGCTTTTGCCTTTTTCATGAATGTTAAGCAGCAGCATTGTGAGATCGATCTGTACTGGCAGTTAACACGATGTGCAACAGTGTGTTAGCATGGAACAGAGCGCTTTTCACAAAACAAAGGACTGTTTTACAAATGATGATTCGACAGTGAGTCGACATAAACTTTTACAACTGCACAGCAGCCAAAAAAACTTTAACTGGATGGACATTGTTAGGGTGACATTAAGAAGAGAAATAAATAAATTAAAAACAAAAGGACAGCCTCCAAAGGTTGGGAATGAGTATTGTTCTTTCCTGGATTTCAAAGGGATTATTACAGCAAAATCATTGTCTACACAACATGTACTCTCAACACCTGGGTTACATAGGAAATGCACCCTGAGGTTTTAATAAAAAGCCCGTAAGGCTATAACTTTAAATAAACTAAACCAAAAATGTTATTGATGTTTTATATATAGAGGGTAGTCTCATTAGTTTTTGTTACTGTAATGTTTGAAGTCTCAAATGTACCGTATTACGGTAAATAACATGGTTTTGAAAACTTTTTTTTATTTTGTCACAGACCTGTTGTCATAGTTGAAATGATGTTTATTGTAGATGGTATTTGAACTTCTTCTCCTGGAAATAGTTCATCAAGTATGTTTGTTGCTCATTGTGATACATTAAAAACTGTATCTGCATATTTACAAAGTGTTTTCATTTGTTTGCCTTTCGTATTACTGTTTTAGGTGGAGTTTCCTCATTGCAAAGTCTTTTTGCTTTAATGAAGTAGATGAGAGAAAAAAAGGGGAAAAACTCTATATTTATCCACCTTAAAATAAAATAAAAAATAATAAAAAAAAAACAACAACCTATTTTGTATAGTTCAAAAAAAGTGTGATACATATAATAAAGACTTTCATTATCAATGACATTTTTTACACTATAAATAATGGTTCTCACCATATGAGCAGTAGATACATATATACCGTCTTTTTAGACATTTAAAGATATTGCAAGCGTATTTTGAAAACTGTTTTCATAAAAAAAAATGAAATTTAGAGGTAAATGAAGTTGCGTTTTTAGATTTCCTTTACCCTTTGCCTTTGTGAAGAAAAGCTTTCAAATGCATTGTTTTGCTTATGAACTTGCCAATAAATATTGCTTAATTTATTTCATACAGTATTTCATTTGTACTATTATGGCTTATCCGAAAAGAGCTGGGTGTTCTTTTATAATATATATTGATGTCATTTTTGTTATTTAACAGCAAGAAAAAAATGTTCTCTTAAAATGAAAAATGTGAATTCAACAACTGTAAAAATTCTGTGAACTCAAGGGACAACACTGTGGGCTCAATGTCTGATAGGTACACTTAATATTTGAGTTTCCACTAACTAAGGTAGGGGGTCTTAAGATAGGGGTCAAGGATTTATTAAAAGCAAGAAATTGGCTGCACACCCTTACTCAAATAGATTGCTGCAATTAATAACCCATAATAGAAATCAGTGCTTGAAGTGAGTTGCTTTACACCAGTATGGCATACCGGCACTTCTAAAATTCTGTTGTCTGTGGTCCCATAGTGATCTTCTCTCCGGCACAGACTCTGAATGCCCGCAATCTATTTGGCTGTTTCACCCACAGCATCTCTCCTGTTTCTCTAGTGTGATAGTTAGGGAAGAACACTATAATTATTTAGTGCAGCTCACATTTATGGAGTGTAGGTTTTGTGCCATCCTAAGTTACAGGCGGGCTGGACCGGGGGGCAGGATGTCATGTGCCCCCCGGCAGATCTGCTATCAGTGCTTTTAGGGCTGCCTCCGGGCCGACCAGGACAGTCCCCATCTGGTCCAGCGTACCGAACCTTTAAACAATGAAAACAGCGCCCTGGTTCCTCGGCAACTGCGTGCTGGGCGTGATGATGTCACGCCCAGCACATAGTAAGAAGAGACTACCAGAAGAAGCTGAGGAGCGGAGCACACTGGAAGAAGATGGAGAAATGAAGAAGAAAAGATTCAAGAAAAGAAAGAAAGCAATTGAAAGGTAAGAAAGAACAAAGAGGGAGTCACTGTGTGTGACTGTATGGGCATAAGAAAGTATTGGGTGTGTGATGTTATGGGCAGTGTGTGTGACACTATGGCCATACGAAAGTATTGGTTGTGTGATGGTATGGACAGTGTGTGTGACTGTATGGACATGAGAAAGTATTGGGTGTGTGATGGTATGGGCAGTGTGTGTGTGACTGTATGGACATAAGAAAGTATGGGTAGTGTGATGGTATGGGCACTGTGTGTGTGTGACTGTATGGACATGAGAAAGTATTGGGTGTGTGATGGTATGGGCAGTGTGTGTGACACTATGGACATAAGAAAGTATTGGTTATGTGATGTTATGGGCAGTGTGTGTGTGTGTGTGTGACTGTATGGACATAAGGAAGTATGGGCAGTGTGTGTGTGACACTATGGACATAAGAAAGTATGGGTAGTGTGATGGTATGGGCAGTGTGTGTGACTGTATGGACATAAGAAAGTATTGGGAGTGTGATGTTATGGGCAGTGTGTGTGTGACACTATGGACATAAAAAAAATATGGGTAGTGTAATGGTATGGGCAGTGTGTGTGTGACTGTATGGACATAAGAAAGTATGAGCAGTGTAATGGTATGTGCAGTGTGTGTGACTGTATGGACATAAGAAAGTATTAACAGTGTGATGGTATGCCATAAGAAAGTAGGGGCAGTGTGATGGTATGGGCAGTGTGTGTGTGATCATATGCCGTAAGAAAGTATGGCCAGTGTGATGATAATGGAAGTTTGATGGTAATAAATAGGATTAGCAGCGGGATAGATGGTATGGGCAGTGTAATGGTGTGGGCAGTGAGATTGCTAGTATGGCAGCGTGATAGTGAAAATAGGATGGGCAGCGGTATAGAGGAGCAGTGCCACTTAATTAATATGTTACATTGTGTGACCTAATTAATATGTTAGATTGTGCACTTAATAAAATTGTTAATACATTTAATTTTATTAACATTTTAGATTGTGCTACTTAATATGTTACATTGAGGTATATCTTTTGTCAGGCCTCATGCATTCTTTGATATAAGTAGGAAAAAATGACTAGTCAGCGTGAGGTAGGACAAAACAGTCAGAACACAGAACTCTATAAAAAATTTTAATAAGTTTATTAACACCTATGTTATAAAAGCATATAATGCATAAAAAATGTATGAATTCAAAAGGATGAACAGTAATCACATTAGAAACTTGGTATGCTACTCAGTGGATGTAATAATAATACAGGGGACACTTAGTTGAACTTGTGATTGTTCTCTCTTGTGAATGATGAACACAAAAATCAGAGTTCCAGTATAAACTTTGTTAGCATATGAGATGGAGAACGTATGAGTGTTCCACAATAATAAAGATGTCAGACGAATAGGGTCCGAATGTGAGTAAGCAAATGCCAGGCTTAGTCCAGAGACCAACTGTTGGTATGCTTTTATAACATAGGTGTTAATAAACTTATTAAACATTTTTATATAGTTCTGTGTTATGACTGTTTTGTCCTACCTCGCGCTGACTAGTAATTTTTTTCCTACATTTGTCTTTTTTGTGGCCCTTAGGCAGAGAGTCTCATTAGTTACTAGCTCTCTGGATTTGACTAAATGAGCTTTGTTCAGTCTGTGGCCATTGTTTTCTTTGATATAACACCATAGTAATGATACTTATGATGATTATAAAACTCCTGATGGCAGTGCAGTCCCCTATACACTGTGTAACCAGTGTAATAATGTTAACCCTAAAGTGCTCCAGTGGTTTACTGACAGCCACCCTTCAAGAACCAGCCGTTAGTTGTGGGCTTGCCTCCCAGGCTAAAATTTGCCCCAAGTGCCTATTATTATTACTTATTATTACTCATTGTTGACCTGTTTACTTTGCCAAACTCAAGACACATATGGGGCCGGATTCAGAGCTCCATTGCATTGCGGCCGGAGTTCTGTGAAAAGTGCTACTGCACATGCGCAGTAATTTTGGAACGTAATCTACATTACTTCTTGCAATGTTTTAAAGTTTTAAAGACCGCGTGTACGCAATCTACGTTGCAAGAAGTAACGTAGATTACGTTCCAAAATTACTGCGCATGTGCAGTAGCACTTTTCGCAGAACTCCGGCCTCAATTGCATTGCGGCCGGAGCTCTGAATCCGGCCCAAAGATATTTACATAAAGGCTGACTATGCACTAGCCATTTTCTGAATATATGCACCTAAGAAACTTCTGCTATTTAGGTGTGAATCAGGCCCATTGTGACACAGATCAGTGTGACATTGATCTTTTAATTGTCTGTTAGTATTCTTCAAACAGAAGCTTGTACTACTACTTCTTTGACCCACAGTTGGTTTCGCCTTGCGGCCGGAGGTCTGAATCCAGCCCATGGTGCTGAAATTTCCATACCCCCACTTCTAAATTTCCACTTCGAGCACTGATAGAAATAGAAATTGTCCAAAATATAGTGATCAGGAGGTGCTATTCCATACTTAAACCAAGTATACGCATAGAAAGACAAAAAAGTAGGTATTATGTGTAATATGCACATGTATCAAAGAAGGGATGCATTCGCCGCCTCGAAATTCCAGTTTAGAAATACAGACAGCCAAAAGCTTATTTTCGGCTGTCTTTATTTCAAAAATGGTACTTATTAGAAACTTTAACTAATGAATGGGTAAGTATGCCGAATTAGCACCACTGTAGATCCACCGAACAGGGGATTCTCTGAGGAGTTTTAAGGTTAGGAGTCCATGGGAAATTTTAGGGTTAAGCTGCAGGGAGGGGAGGCTTAGGGTTAGGCTGTTGGGAGAGGAGGCTTAGGGTAATGGAAGGGGAGGGTTAGGATAAAGGTTGGGGTTAGATAAATCCTTAATATTCACCGCTGCATCCTCTTCCTGGGGTGATTGAGAAGGGATTGTAAGTCTGTGTGAGTGAGGGGAGTGGAATCCAGCAGTGATCGAGTGCCAGTGCAGATGGATCAGACCTATAGATCCGGTTCTTTATTATTGTGATTCAATTAAACAGATCATTTCTTTAACATATACATAAAGCTGACCAAGTCATGCCAATGCCTTAACTTTATAAGTCCAACACTAAATATAGACATGCATTCCAGTGTTATAAGTATTATCATCACTACTTTAAATTTATTATGGACCTGCACACAGATTTTAAAGGAAAGTTGGATAATTAAAAAGGAAGGAGCTACTAATAAGGGTGTGGTCACCAAATCCATATTTAAAACTACAAAGTATTATGCTCTACCTCAAATAATAAATAATCATAAATAACTGAAACCAGCCACTAGTCATGTTTATGTACAGAAACGGTTGATCTATTGCAGAATATTGCGATAGCATTTAACCTTCCGAACACATAAAAAAATGATAGGAATATTCAGGAATGGCATAAAAAATTGTGGGGCCAAGTAATATTTATAATATCAATATTTTTCAATCACCCCTCTCCCCCTTCTTGGGTGTTTCTAGCCAGCCAATTTACCCTTCCTTGTGCCTCTCTAGCTAGTCAACCCAACAGCCAATCTCTCCCATTCTTGTGTGTCTCCAGCCAGCCTTTTCTTCCTCCTTGTGTGTGAAGATAGCCATTTCCCCCTTCCTCTAGTGTGTGTCAAGCCAGCCAATCTTCCTCCCCCATTTTGTATGTCTCCAAATAGCTATTATACCCCCTTCTTGTGCATCTCCAGCCAGCAAAACTCCCTTCTTCTTGTGTGTTTCCAGCAAGCCAATACCATTCCTTTTTGTGTATCTGCAGTCAGATAATTGTGTCTCCAGCTATCCAATCTCTCTTTTTACTGTGTCCAATCACCCAATTCCACCACCTTATTGCTTGTATCCAGGAAGCCAATTTCACCCCTTCTTATGGTCAATCTGCCCCATTCTTGTGTGTCTCCAGTCAGCCAATCTCCCCCCTTCTTTGGTGATTCCAGCCAGCCAATCAACCTCTTCTTGTGTGTCTCCAGCCAGTCTCATTCCCTCTTTTGCATCTCCAGTCAGCCAATTTCCCCTTTCTGTGTGTCTCGAAACAGCCAATATACCCCCTCCTTGTGTGCCTACCAACATCTGATCTCTCTCCTTCGTGTGTGTCTCTAGCCAGTCTCGTTCCCTCTTTTGTGTCTCCAGTCAGCCAATTTCCCCTTTCTGTGCGTCTCGAGACAGCCAATATAACCCCCTTCTTGTGTGCCTACCAACATCTGATCTCCCTCCTTCTTGTGTGTCGTTAGCCAGTCAATCTACCCCGATTTCGTAGATCTCCAGACAGCCAATCTCTCACTTCTTGGATGTCTCCAACCAGCTAATCACTTACTTTATGTTGGTCCAGTTAAGCTATCTCTCCCTCTTCTGTATCATCCAATTCCCATTCCCCAACTTATTACTTTAAGTTTAATTCAATTCACTAATGTTTGCTGTATATACTCTGCTTTTATTTTGCGCTGCATGTTCTTTTCAGTGCATGAAGCTTAGGTCGTGTCAGCATCTTGGTGATCAGAGCTGTGACTGTGCACCGTAACACAGACACAGTAACTGGTCATGAAAATAATGCTTTGAGCCAGGTACTATGCCTATGATGTAGTACTGCTGCCTGTCGACTCTTAGATAACTTAAAGTTTTGCACCCATGCAGTGCACTCATAGCACACAGTGTGGCCTTACTACTTGCAGGGTGACAGGCATCTAAGTTGATGCTTCAACCACTTCAACCACTCTCAGAGGTTTTGGGGCGTAAAAGCAATTCCCCTTTTCTGTCCAAGCCCAGGACAAAACTGCATATAATCTAACGTACGGAGGGCTGTCACACCCTGACATGCGGAACTCTGAATGTGTGGAAACCAGTTTTGTACATTCAGAGTTCTGATGCGTAACATCTGGTCAGCTGTTGCTATTAGTTCTGAATCTGGTCCTAAGTTTGTATTAACACCAATATTATTTAATTGACCTTATACTATTATCAGTCAAAACTGTGTAGTAACTTATTTAAAAAAAGGTATCGATAAACTTCTGGGGCTAGATCCAGATATTCGCTACCACTGTGGTTGGAGTGGCAGCAGAGGTCCAATGCCAGATTCCTACTGTATCCTAACTACCACACATACTCGTACAGTAATTACGCCAGGTCAGCCCCTACCTTAACATTTCATCAACACACCATACCTATGTAAAATGGGGGCAATGCGGAAATGTGGATTGTTTGTTACTGTACAATTAACATCCCCTTTCTTTTCCTACAGAGTGGGACCACCGTGTTTGAATTTTAGCTATCAGAAAACATGCCCATAGCGTGTATTAGGATCTGGCCCTTTAAGTATATTTGAGATTGAAACTGGTTTAAAAAGACAGACAGACAGACAGACCTAGACACCTAATTTTAGTGTTTAAAAAAACAAAAAAAACTTTGTGTGCATTAAAGTTGGAATTGTAGCTCTGTATTTACCATGTAATATGTTTTAAATCATTTCAGTGTACAACATAACTCGTTATCTATGTGTCATGTGTAATGTAGTTTATTTCATGGAATCAATCCAGCCAGAAATTGTCATACTTAAAACACCCTACAAGAGAATGGGGGTAATAGTGGTTTCCCTAAAGAGCAAATATGCCAGATCATCTAAAGGAAAAGTAGGAAAGGTTTGTATAGCCTGCCCTGGGAATGTATTTCATGGAATCAATCCAGCCAGAAATTGTCATACTTAAAACACCCTACAAGAGAATGGGGGTAATAGTGGTTTCCCTAAAGAGCAAATATGCCAGATCATCTAAAGGAAAAGTAGGAAAGGTTTGTATAGCCTAGCCTG
>WWET01000611.1:511199-531123 GCA_011038615.1 Limnodynastes dumerilii
CGGCGGCCGTAGCTCTGGATCAGGCCCTACGTGTGTCAGGGGAATTCACCACCCTCTCACGTGGGAACTTGCAGACCTCTGTGCTTACAGAAAATGCACAGAGGTCTGGATTAGGTCTACTGTCCCTGATCGGCAGCAGCTGGATCACATGGGGGAGACAACAAAAATAAGTAAATATTGGCCTGATCCAGACTTAAGAAGGAGCTTGAAATTAAGAGAGGAAAGTTACTCCTGGGCTAAACCATGTTGATTGCAGGGGATTCATATTTCATTTGTTGCGAACAGTATTAGTGTTGAGAGGTGATATTTCCTATCCCAAGTCTAAATAACAGCGTTATAGTAAAGCTGGTCTGTATCTGTGTGCAGTAAGCAATTCAAAGATATATCCCTGCATGCAAAGAATACAATTACCTGACTCCTCCTAAAATCAACATGGTTTTGCCCAGGTGTATTTTTCCTCTCTTAGGACCGGATCCAGGCCCCCGCATGTTTTCTGTACGCGTAGAGATCAGTCCGTCCAAGAGAGAGAGGGGAGTGCACACCCCCTGTCACTCCCCTCTCTCATGCAGGCTTTATGGCAGCTTAGCCGCTGATCCGTAGCAGTGTGGGAGCCCCCTCCCACACTGTACACTTTACATGCTTCCCCCCGCCCTTTAGCGGGCAGAGGGGAAGCACATCCCATTTTCTATGAAATGGGCTAGTATGGAACAAAGTTCCATAAGATTGTTGCTACGCTAGGGTTACTTTTGTTACCCTAGCGTAACATCTGGAGGGCACATGCAGCCTCCAGTCAAGTCAGTCCACTTACTCACCTTGCAGGATTGCAGGATCGAGACCTTAATTTCAAGCTCCTTCTTAAGTCTGAATCAGGTCCTATGAGAGCACACACAGACAGGTGGAAATGTATAACTCAGAAATGGCTGTTTGTGGGAAGGGAATGGATATAGTGCTGCTCGCGATGCCTGCAGCTATTAACAGTAGACATTGAAGTAATTCTACTTCTTCAAACAACAGACACAAACAAGCAAAAAGCAGTGACTGTGCTGGTAGCAATAGCAATGTTAAATATAAACAAGCAGAGGAGAAACAAACAGAATACACATGAATGTCCAGAGAATAAGCAATAAGAGTCACTGTCAGTTCATAGCATCTGGCAATTCAAAAGAAAGGAAACAGTACTCACTGGTATGATGCTTCAATGCGTATCCTCTCACAGAGTTACTGTTCCCAAGTGTTCTTATTCTTTGTATTGTAATGTAACCCTTCAGAAATACTGTTGTCCAAGCTGCTTTATTCTCCTTGCAGTTTTGATTGGTGTTGGTATTCTCAGTCGTTTGACAGTGTAGCTCTCTCCTTCCAGCCAATCATGTTATTTGTTCTTAGCTCCAGGGTGTAGCAATATAAGAATATATGAAAGAAACACGCTAATCTAGTGCAACATTGATAAAGATAGGTGTCAAAAATTGCAGAACTATTCACATAGTAGATTAAACATATTATTAAAAGGTCTTAAGATTGCATTTTTTATATTGTTAGAGTCATTTCAGGATTGTAGATACTGTTTTCTACTTTTAGCAGGTGTACGGATTCTTTATCTCATCCCTGTCTTTTTTAAAATGTTTAAATAGTATGGAAAACCAACGCGTTTTGACCAGGACACGGTCTTAAAGGAGTGAACAATAAAGGAATAATTTTAAAAAACCATTCTGTGTTATGAAAACCATTTTTTATTGAATTCTGTGTTGATCCTTCTAGGTCCAAAAGAATTCAATTTAAAGATCTACTTCATCTCCATTTTAGCTAGAGTCTGTTCTTGGTTAAATGTTTGCCTCTGCAAATCCAAAGTGAAACTGAGAGAATACATTTTTGGAGAGGGAATATCTCCTACTTTAACTAAAAAACTCTGATTACACATAAAACTTTGCAGTATTTAAGTTCTTTTCCCTCCATGCAAAGCATCAAAATTCACCTCCTCTTTGGTTCATGCAGCGGTAACCATTCACCTATATTTACTGTTACTCTCAAACAGAGACTCCACCACAAATGTTGGGGCCTGGGACAGGATACCACCATTACCTGCTGCTTCAGAGCTTTAGGGCCAGATTTACTAAGCTGAAGGTTTGGAAAAGTGGAGATGTTGCCCATAGCATTCAATCAGATTCTAGCTGACATTCTCTAGTATGTAACAGGAGTGAGAGCTAGAATGATAGGTTACTATTGGCAACATCTCCACATTTTACAAACCCTCAGCTTAGTAAATCTGGCCCATAGTAAGTATCTCCAAACCCGAGACAATATTATTTTTTTCAGGTAATCTTCTGCCCCTTTGAATGTATTATCTGAATGTTGCTTAGCTTCTTTGTGCATTTGTTTATTATTCAGATACATCCCAAAGCTCTTTGAAATAAATTAGAACATCATATAACATTAATAAACATATCAGACTTAGTGATTAGTTTTATAGAAAACACAAAGAATAGACCAGTGTTAAACCAAGTATTCCGACTTCAGATTGTTTTAGTTAAACATGTTTTACCGTCGAGGGCAGACTAACAACTTGATTTTGTTTACAGTGAAAACCTTTTTATAGCAGGTTTGTTAATTGTTTGCAGCGATGATTACATCTGCCTTACCTTAGGTAACATAAACATCCAGAAATATGAATGTGATTGTGTGCTTTGTTTTTATTTAGTTATTTATTTTATAGACATTTTAGGAAATAAATGGACAGTGTCATCCAGGAGATATTTCCATCATGTACACAAATAAAGAAAATGCCTCTTTTCATTAGTAAAAGCTTTCTCAGGAAAAAAAAGTATTCACTTGCCTCTTGTTATAAAAATAGTTTGGCCTCAGAAAACCATGAAATTAAGGTAACTATATATCTGCTTTCATACAAGCTGTTAAATCAGTTCAACAAGCCAGAATGAACGGATGAGAAGAAATGTGCATGGCCTCATTTTTGGTCGATATTAATCATGAAGTGTAGCAGTTATGGTCAACTCTCAGGCAGTCCCAAGATTGACAATGAAACAGCCAGCACCATAAGGTCATTGTAGACCAATTTACTAAATGGGACACAATATAGTCGTGTTCATATATACCTTTCCTAAATACAGGGAAACATTCTGCTATGCATGGTTGGCCCACTTGCTGGAGAAAGTTGAATAAGACTTCAGTTAAAACTTTGTTTACTTATCAATTAGCAACTATCAACTTCCTGTAGAGATCAGACAATGGAACTGATGTCACCCATTCAATGTCCTATAAAAAGAGTGCACGACTCATCCTGTAAATTGGGTAATGTCAGTCTATTGTCTGGTCTCTGCAGAAAGCAAGCAGCTGCTAAATGGTAAATAAACAAAGTTTTAATGATTTCTTAATGGGTTGCTATCTAGCTTCCCCACCATGTTGCAATTGTGCATCATGGCTTTATGTGAGCCCAGCTGTATGTTGAAAAGGGTACAAGGTCATCTGTTAATGTCATAATTTTATTCAACACTTACTTTTCCCTCCCTTCTCCGCTCTCTTCCACTCTGTCCTCTGCTTACCTGCTGCTCCAGTGTCACTCTCCATTTTCCTCTTCATCTTATGCTCACCACGACACTGCCATGTCATTCTCTGCTGTCTGTTTCTTACGATACGATGTCCATCATCAAGGGAAACAATCAATGTCAGGGTTCAGGTGGGATTAGGGTCTCAACACAGACCCAAAATAGGTTTCTTCAAGGAAGAGGCAACCAGGAGGCTATAGAACCACAGACAATATCGGTGGGATGAACAGAGGGGTTTACTTGAAGCTTGTGGCCAGTCTACTGGGACCAACCTTCCTATAAGCAGTTATCTTGGTGGAGCAGTGCAGTAACCTTTTAACAAGTTTAGGGACAGTTGGGAGAAGCCACCTGCTTCACAATAGCCTGCTCATGAGGCAGCTGCATGCCATACTATACCTTGACATCATTTTCATATCTTTACAATGGATAGGAAGGGGCTGGAGAGTGACATAACACTGTCTAAAATAATAGCCACACTAACTGAACATGGTGGCCAGGTATGGTACCCAGGAAACCCACCCACAACTCCACTCCAGATAAGGCCTTGTCCAGGAATAAAACTCATGACCTAGCTGACAAATATTACCTAGGGAAGGGTGGACAATATTATGAAGTCTTGTCACTGACCCTTGTCCAAGACAGCTCAGGTGCCTATGTCCCAATGCCAGGCCTGGGACACACTCTGTGGTATCCCTGTTAAAAAAGTAAAAAAAAAAGAGATTTAAACCTGTACATTGCCTTAGTTCCCACCCTCCTTAACCTGTGCCCTAGGTAGAGAACTCTGTATATAATTTTTCCTAAAATCAATAACGCCAATAATTAATATTATTAAAGTCAATGATCCAGATACATATATAACAGACAAGGGTCCGGATTTACAGATCTGTAGTTTTCGTCTTACGTACATTGTTTTAAGAATTGAGCTTCTATGCATGCGTTGTAGCTTATTTACGCTATCTACGTACCATTTCTGTACGTGGATTGCGTAAGCGCGGTCTCTAGACCAAGGCACCTAAGATCAGCCAATGGCAATAGCCTTGTCTTGATGAAAGACAATTTTTTTTTATTCCACCAATAAGACAGATCCATTTGGTGATCTAAATCTGCTGGATATAGGAAGAATTACATTAGAAATGACTAAAACTTGATAGTGGTGTTTCTTTCTAGATTATGAGTAGTGACTGCATAATGGAGCCTTGTGAAATGTTTTATCAAAAGGAATTTATCATCATCCCTTTCATTAAAATACATATGAAAACAGTTCAAAGTTACCATGATATAAAATAGAGGACTACAATACATTATTCAGACAGGTAGAGCTGTAATAGAGAAGATCTGAACTGCAGGCATAATATATTTTACACATCCACCTGGAAATGCTCTTCTGCTTTCACGGCTACAAAGCAATCATTTAAAGTATGTACAAGTTAGCTTTTGACCTTTTGTTCTGCAACCTGTGGAAATAGTTATCAAGAAACATTCCTTTGTGAGTAATAATGCAACAGTCATAGAACTTTAAAAAAAAATGCAAATAGGAATCCTGGACCATTTTTGATGTTTTATTTTTTTCCGGGGCAGACGTTTCCTGTGAAGTTCTTCCGTGTTTTAATGAAAAACCTGCACATAATTGTCAGAATAGATGTCATGGCAAACAGTCAAACTATGTGTGTTAAGAATCACAAAGTACTGATTTCTGCAGTAAAATGGACATGATTTTAGGGTGTGTGAACTTTGTGGCAGTGGTCATCAAGATGATGTGTGTGGCATAAATCAACTTGTGGGTTTGCAAGATTTGCGGGTATGAAATAAAAGTTTAAATCTAGAAAATCGCAATGACCTGGAAACTTCTACTTCAGCAAAAATGGGACCCCTTTTGGTAAGCAACATATATGCGAGCACTGCATTACCACATCCCCTTACCTCAACCCCCTCTCTTCTGTCCAAGATTTCTGAGGGCCTTGCATCCCTATCCACATGGATGGCCAAATGCTTTCTCAAGCTGAATATGGACAAAATGGAAACTATTGTTTTTCCTCCCCCTAGGATTTCCTCCCCACCCCCCATAACAATAATCATTAATCACAATAATCTGTCTCCTCATCCCCTCAAGTTCGCTGCCTAGGTGTCATCTTTGACTCCTCACTTTCCTTTATACCACACACCCGTGCCCTTTCTCATTCTTGTCGTTTCCACCTACGCAACATTGCATGCATCCGTCCCTTCCTCACTAATGAAGCTACTAAAACCTTCATCCACTATTTAGTTATATCACTGTAACATCCTCCTCATAGGTCTCCCGCTCACCCTTCTTGCACCCCTTCAATCTATACTCAATGCTGCTTCCAGGCTCATCTTCCTCTCACGCCGCTCTACCTCGGCCTCTCCTTTATGTCAAACCCTCCATTGGCTTCCTGTCCGCTTCAGACCTCTCTTTAAATTCCTTACCCTCACCTTTAAGGCCATCTCCTCATCCACATCTCCCTACCTCTCTTCCCTCATCAACATGCACACCCCTTCCCGCCCTCTCCGTCCTGCTAACCAGCGCTGTCTGAGCTCTTTACTGAACACCACATCTCACGCCCGTATCCATGACTTCTCCCGTGCTGCACCTCTGCACTGGTATGCCCTCCCTTCTTCAGTTAGACTATCCCCCACATTGGAGGTCTTCAAGCGTTCACTCAAAATGCACCTGTTCAGGCTAGCCTACCACTCCTCCACTTAACATCCTCACTGCATCCTTCATCTATCCCTTCTATTCCTTCCCCCTCTCCTCTGCTCACACCAGTATTCCACCTCCTTCCTCCTCCTTATGTCTTCTGTAAGTCCTTCCCTCCCACAGAGTGTGTTAGCTCACATGAGCAGGGCCCTCCATCCTAGTGTTGTTCCTTCCTCCACCACTCCTCCCTCACTTCATACCCTCTTGTCCCCCTCTGCTACCCTTTTACCCCATCCCCACCTAGTGGCTCCCTCTAAACCTCTCACTGCGCTCTATCCCCTGCTCCCTAATCTTCCAAGCTTGACACCTCGCATTTTGCCTTGCGTTCTGATTCACTTTATTTTTGATATTTTTAGTCATATTGTATTTATGTATACTATGCTGTCCATCCCTAACCTGTATGTCTGTACTGTATTTTGTTGTATTTTGCACGGCGCTCTGGACACCTTGTGGTGCCTTATAAACGATAATAATAATAATAACATCCTTTGGATCCAGAATTCGGTGTGAGTCCCTGCACTGATAGCTGTCATTACAAAGTAGGGACAGCTGAAAGTTGCTGTTTTGTATGACAGCCATTTTATTTTATTTTTTTATGAATGGGTGAGTATGCAATCAGCATACTCAACCATTCATTTTCGGAAGCACTCCCACCGAACCACCGGAAAGGACTTAGGGTTAGGGAGTGGGTTGGGGATAGAATAGTTACTTACCCTTCGGAGCACCGTGGTTGGTGCTCCAGGGATCGATTGCTATGCCTCTTTGAGGCATAAGCAATCGTTTGCCCAGCCAGTTTGGAACTGGCTGGGAGAGAACAGCCCTATTGAAATAGGGCCATTCACAGCGGGGACCCACACTCCCATAATTCTGTCCTGGTAAATATCACGGAGGGCGGGGCGGGCAGGGCAGGAAGTGGAAGTGCTCTGTGGAAGGGGAGAGCTATGGTAACTTAAGTGCTGGTTTCAGTCCATACAATGCACATTATACATGGGGATGGAAATATTTAGGTAAGGTCTTACTATAATAACTCCCTATGTGTGAGGGGAGTAGTCTATCCTCGACCCATATAGAATTAGGGATGCAGCAAGGATCCAGCAGCAGAGATCCAGCGGAGGTCCAGTCTGCAGCGGTACACAGGAAGAGGGTGCATCTCTACGGTACAATGTAATAATAAGACACACCAACTTGTGATTGAAACCCTGACCCTCTGTCGTAAGGTGTTGGAGGTGTCATTCTCTTATGTCTGGATGAGACACAATGCCTTCTGATCAGGTAGCACAGATGTCCGCACAAAAACAAACATTTGGAGATTAAGGGAATATCAGATCTCAGAATCTAACCCTAGAATCCCAAAAGCCTATTTAAAAAAAAACAATGCCCCACTTTCCAATACTACTAATCCACTTTAGTGCATAATCAAAGAAGTACTAATAGGATAAAATATGGAAGTACCAAGTTTATAACAGACACAATTAGAACAAAGGAACCATTTTTAAGAGAATAAAAAACATAGGAGGTAGAGGGGACCTCTGTTATTTAATCGGAGGAGGTGCAAGAAGAATATGAGAAAGGGGATATTACAGACTTGGGTGTGGAATCAAACAGTGGCACTAAAGCTGGAGGGAAGACGAGGGAAGATCGGAGGGGATGTAAGAGCTTTCTTAGTAAGATCTGGGGGTAGGTCCACATGAAGAGGTGAGTTTTGTGGGAGATTGTGGAGCATAGAATTGCAAATGATGGAGAAAGATGGCAAGTCCTAAAGATGGCTGTAAAGGTGATACTGGAGAAGAGATGAAGATTCAATACCTTGCATTCTTATGTTCAAAGGGCAAAACAGTAAGTGGCAATTTTGGGTTGAGGCATGTGTGTGAAGACTATGCTCAATTAAAAAGAAAAATATGCGTTTTGACTTGCACATCTCCGAGCCTGTAGCCATTATAAATGTACATTGAATGTACACATATAGGTGCGTATATTTAGGAAGGGGATATACTGCGCATTCGTAGTAACTTTTATACGTGATTTACGTTGGACTAATGTCGCTAGGTTCATAGTAACTTACGCAGGAAGGGGCATGCAGCAAATAATTAACTCCGCAGATAAGAAGATTGGATGGAGGGAGGCATTTAAATGAGCAAAAGAAGGCGCGGCTATGCAGTCACGTCTGTAATTAGACGCCCTACGCACACCAATGCGAACTTACAGTTAAGGAAACCCTATGGCACTCGTAAGTCTCTTAAGATCCTGAAAACCGGGGGGCTTGCCGAGGGAATTGCCTTGCTACTAGTTGCGTATATTTCAGAATTTAATGCGTTCTTAAGTGTGAATCAGACCCATGGTGACTATCCTCACTGAAATTCATCATTGCACGCACATTGCGTAAGCTTTGCATGCTCATGGTTTTAACAGAAAAAAATATGCACACCTCTACGTCAGGCCCAGTGTATTTAAATGGAGATCTGGTAGCATAGTCCTCACTTTCTATTCCTACAAATAAATAGGAATGTATTGCTTTGTATTAAGTCTGCTTCTCGGAGACAAAAATATCTTCTATCAAAAGATGTTTCTACTTTAACTAATAGGAATATTTTCCCCTTCACTAATGACTAAATGCTTTTACAGTGGATGAATACTGTATTTTTTTCAATCATTCTATCTTATAGGGAAAATGGATATCGCATAACAGTTGCAAATGCTTAGTCCAGGTGGGAGAGCATAATTAAGTGTTATGAAATTCCAATAGCACAGCAAATATTCTAAAAAGCATTAAACCAGAATTCACATTCTTTGTAGGAAATGAACACACAGAATACTTTTTTCTAACACTGTAATCATCTAGTAAGTGGTTATTCGACTAACTTCGACTTCCAAATCTGTTAAGTATTTTACCAAGAAAAAAGAAAATGACTTGAAATATTGATGATTATGAGAGCAATTGATACCTACATGAGTTCAGAGCAAAAAAAAAATTATGGGAACAAGTTAATAGATCACATTTGATTTGAAACCTTTTACAGTTCTATATTTTGAATTACAGTTTTGTCAAGAACCCTCTCCCTGTTGGCCGACATGCTTGTTATCAGTGTAGCATTACAGAATGAATAATTCAGTAGCATCTTGCATTAAAGGGTTGATGAGCTGGTCACTTTAAACAGATGGCACAATATGAATAAAATGAAGCTGACATTTTATAGAGATTTTACCTTCTAGAAAATCACTCTGGTGAAAAAAATAACAGCATGACTGGGTTCACCAATCAATTTTAACAATGTGTAAGGTTTGATTTTCTGAAATGAGATATAAATTAATTACTGGTGAGATTCCAATCATACATATCCTTATCAGGGGCCAAAACAAGGCAGGGAATGTGGCCATGCTACAGTCTAGTAATTCACTCTGGCATCTATCAAAACAGCAATAAAACACACATACCTTTTACTAGAAATATTATCTAACCAAAATAATGGCTCCCACTTCCTTTCTAATTTCACTAACCTGTGTAAATTAAATAATTGATGTCATAAATACCCTCAACGTTAATTATTAATTATAGCAAAAGTTTGCAGACCATTATCTTCTAGTGAAAAAAGGGTCATAGTAGATGACAGGGACACAAGTTAAACTTTAAAATATAATCATAGCTTCTGTTGTAATTGCATAATATTTTCATTTAAAATATAATTAACATCACACATTAAGTAGTAAGTATGTTAAGGGCAATATAGCCAAAGGCAATGCTATTATCATCTCATTATGATCACACTTGAGTTATCTATCAATATGTATATATAGGTAGTGATTTAATGGTTTGCATTGGCTATTGAGAAAAGTGACCATTGGTAGATTGCTTTCTATCACAGTGACATCTACAGGTGGAAAGGAGGTACTGCAGGACATTAAAAAATCATACCGAGTAGGTGCAAAATTTAAAGAAAATCATCCTTTTTATTTAATGATATACATGTTACATCTCTTTTACACAGCGTGAAGCTGATCACTTGTAAACAATGGGCCTGATTCAGAGATAGAAGTAACAGCTCTGATTACCAGTTACAGGACTTCTCCCGGGCTGCACTCACTCTCTGGAATAACCTTTCTCGCCCAATAAGACTATCCTCTACTCTCCAAACTTCCAAGCGCTCCCATAAAACTCACCTCTTCAGCTCTTGCCTACTATTTACACTACAGCTAGTTTGTTATCCAGTTTCATTTCTGCTACATGATTAACACAAATTTGAACACTTTCTCTTTCCATAGTAAATTTTCCCTACGTTTTGCTGCTGGCATCGCTGTGTGACTGGATCTTACAGAGCAATGAGCACTCTTACAATACAACCTGGCTGCTCCATTTCTATGATACAGTATATATAGCACTTGCCCCTATGTATCAATCCACAATGTCGTTTAGATTGTAAAGCTGGCCATACACTAGAGCGATTATCGTCACAGCGTGAAATTTCTGATAATTCTGCCGATTTTTCCTCTAGCGGCAGGTAGCGACATCGGTGCCATACACTATGCGATAATTCGTCCGATATTTCAAAAGTGTAAAAAAAATGCACGATTTTTCATTGCCTTTGTCGGTGGTGAAGATATCGTTCTTGACCACACACTAAGCGATTATCGCCGCATGTTTTGCAAAAGGGGCCGTGTCAGAGTTTGATTGACAGCAGCATTAGAGGATTTTAGGTGGAAATGGAAAGTCGAAAATTCTTTGCGGAAGTCGAAACTTCGTCATTTCCTGTGACTCTCATTGTAAACAGCTTTGATAGCATCGTCTGTGAGCAGCGTTTGTGCAGAGTGTGAAAGAGGATTAAAAATGTCCATGTTAAATAGTTCTTTTTTTTTTTTTGCATTTTTCTGATGTGTGCTGCCATAATTTTCTTTCCATGTTTGTTCGTTGCTGCATTTTTCATTACGGGTCACGAGAGATAAACAGGAAGAACGATATCTACATCAGCATAGCCACATCCTACAGGGGTGGGGATAAAGTCAGGAAAAATCGGCAGAAAAATTAACGATTATCAGAAATGCCCACACACTGTCCGATATCGCTAGCGATAAACGATAATTTTTATTGCAAACCACCCGATCGGATTATCGGACGGCAGCCATTATTTTCTGACAATAATCGGCACCATACACTACAGCGATAATTCGACCAATCCACGATAATTCGAAGATCGGGACGATAATCGCTCTAGTGTATGGCCAGCTTAAGTCTGTGAGCAGACGTACCCAGTCTTGCTACAATGATTGTAAAATTGTACAGCGCTTCGTATTTTGATGGCGCTAAGCTCTTGGATAGGGAGGGTTAAGGGTAGGCTACTACAAGCAGAGGGTTAAGGTTAGACTGCTAAAAGGGGAGGGTTAGTGTAAGCGGATTGTTAATTTATCTGATGTATTTTTTCGCAAATCCTCCAGGCACCCGATGGCTTCCTCATGAAGATGTCTCACAATGACATCCTCCTTGTTGCTTTACAATTAGGAAGTTGTTAGTCACAAAGATGCTTTTCTAAGTGGCGAATCACACCCTTTGCTGTGCACTCATAATAATTTCTTTGCAGATAATCTTTCCACTCGTCCAATCAAAAGACCATTTTGCCAGATATCTTCCCAGTGTGTACAGTCCACAGATCTCCTAATAGAAACAGGGCACACCTGCAAAAAGCTAAATAAATCTTTCCATCTCTGGCATATTAGGTGCTTCAAACGATCAAATTGAAGGATCACAGACCGTTTCAAAAGATTTTTTTGCATCTCTAGACAGTACACACTGGTCAGATATCTTTGGACAGTACAGACTGGTAAGATGTCTTTAGACAGTACAGACTGGTAAGATATCTTTAGACAGTACACACTGGTAAGATATCTGGTGAAACGGTCTTTTGAATGTGTGACTGGAAAGATACATTTTCGGCAAAGCCCCAGTGTGTGCCCAGCCTTACACTGCTATTTACAGTTGGCATATATACAGACAATCAGATGTTAGCAGACATAACACTAATCATTCCCATCTAAAGGATTAAATGATCACATGATTTAATAGCATAAAAACACTTCCACGAGAACATAGGTCCAGATTCAGACCTCCGTACGTTAGGTTTACTTACTCAAGCCTCTTGCTCAAGTAAGCCTAATGGTAACATCGTGCATGCGTGCACCAGATGTTACAATACAGATCTCGAGGCAGACGGAACTTCTGTAAGGTGGAGGGGGCATGTGACTTTTACAGTGTGGTCTGGTTTTAAGAGCGGCTGTACTGCTGATCCGCACGGGACCTTCAGGTGGGGTGGTGCCAGGACACTTCAGGCACGAGAAGGGGGTGACAAGGGCGTTCACTCTCCCCTTCTCCATGCAGACTACCAGACCTCCAGGCATATGGAAAACACACAGAGGTCCCATAGCTGCTAAATCACATTGAACTTATTACCAAACACATTACCAACTACCAGTTTCTAAGACACTGTTGTGGGTTAATTATAGTTTGTCATGGAAACTACAGATCCATTATAAATTAGATGGTCATAATCCAACATCCAAAAATCTGTATTAAACTGCAAATAAAAACATATATATGGGTCATAAATAAAATACTTATATATGAGAAAATGATATTTGTAGGATCAGAATCTGAGTTTCTGATTTGCCGCTAATGGTGTTAATGGAAAATGTCCTAACATGTAGGTTGCTTTGAGTGTTAGGACTGAAATACGGTGTTAAATATAAGCATCTGAGGTCTGATGGCAGCCAGTTAAAAGCATCATTGCAGTTAGAAAGCTGCAGCGTTGTGATATCTCAGAGGATGGCAATTGGTTTACGGATGACTGGATTTTGGGCTCATTTTGCAGATAAGAGCCGTTAAGTCCTGTCACTGTGCTACAGACTTTAACCTCTATAATCCAGAAGAGATTCCCCTTAAACGTATCCAATACCGTCTCCCCATTCTGTGATGCGTGAATGAATACAGTAATATCAAAGAAGCACATATCAAAAGTGATTTTCTACATTTCAATGGCTTCATGTATGGATGGAGTCCTTTCCATGGCTTCATCCTATAGAGAAACAGACTCCAAAGAGATCGTCCAATAGGGATCACTAGTCAAAGATTGCTTCAAGAGTGACACTGATGACATCATACTGCATATAATACATAAGAAGTGACAACACGGATTCAGCAATTAACAAGCTAATATGATGGAAACACAATCTCTGACTGGAACGAAATGCACAAGTGGGTGATGATGTGAATATCAGTAATAAACAGTTACTGATAGTTCTCTCCTCCATTCTGTCCATGCTCTCCCTTCTGCTATGGTCTCTACTCCGCTCTGTTCCTGCTCTCTTTTCTGTTATGTTCTCTCCTCCGCTCTGTCCATGCTCTCCCTTCTGCTATGTTCTCTCCCACGCTCTGTCCATGCTCTCCCTTCTGCTATGTTCTATCCTCCACTCTGTTCCTGCTCTCTTTTCTGTTATGTTCTCTCCTCCGCTCTGTTCCTGCTCTCTTTTCTGCTATGTTCTCTCACACGCTCTGTCCATGCTCTCCCTTCTGCTCTGTTCTCTCCCACGCTCTGTCCATGCTCTCCCTTCTGCTCTGTTCTCTCCCACGCTCTGTCCATGCTCTCTCTTCTGCTATGTTCTCTCCCACGCTCTGTCCATGCTCTCTCTTCTGCTATGTTCTCTTCTCCGCTCTGTCCATGCTCTCCCTTCTGCTATGTTCTCTCTCACGCTCTATCCATGCTCTCTCTTCTGCTATGTTCTCTCCTCCGCTCTGTCCATGCTCTCCCTACTGCTATGTTCTCTCCCACGCTCTGTCCATGCTCTCCCTTCTGCTATGTTCTCTCCCACGCTCTGTCCATGCTCTCCCTTCTGCTATGTTCTCTCCCACGCTCTGTCCATGCTCTCCCTTCTGCTATGTTCTCTCCCACGCTCTGTCCATGCTCTCCCTTCTGCTATGTTCTCCCCCACGCTCTGTCCATGCTCTTCCTTCTGCTATGTTCTATCCTCCACTCTGTTCCTGCTCTCTTTTCTGTTATGTTCTCTCCTCCGCTCTGTTCCTGCTCTCTTTTCTGCTATGTTCTCTCCTCTGACTGTCCCAGCTCTTTCACTGCTAAAAGTCAGAGCTCTAAACTCACATACCATACCCTAATAATAATCTAAACTATTTCAGCAAATACATGTATGATATAATAGTTCTGTGAATCCTGATTGCTGTGGTAGTGCTCATCCTCACTGTCTTGGCTGCAGCGATGGAGGGCACTCAGCTTTGCTTTGGCTTCATTTTACACTGTTTGTTCTCATACATTTATCTATAAGTGTATACACAATGAATCAGTGTAATTAGCATGATTACTGAAAATAGGACACCAAAACATTGTTCATAGTCAGATGGCTGGAGACAGACGGAACTCAAATGAATCTCTAACTGGTGACAGCCGTATAAAACTAGTGCTGCGAGCAGGACGTAAAGGAGGACAGGGATATTTACTAGTAGAAATATAAGACCACTGACTGCCAAGAACAGTAGTCCCAAGGTCCTCCCCATAGTAAACAGTGACAAATTCCCTCATAGAGGCTGAATAGGCTACTGAAATACCTCTGTGATACTGGAAGAAGTGCTAGATTTTTTATTTTCATGATTATATTCCTACGAGTCATAATGCTAAAAACTCCCCGGAAACACAAAATATGATGACTATGAAGTGATTCTGTCAGTAATACAGATAGCATAGGATACTAGGATGCTATAGGGCAAGCTCATGTGCACTCTACATACAGAGCAGGGGTAACTACACAGAAAGGTATCATTCTGCTCCTGGACAAACCCTGCTGCCATGTGAAGTCATAACGAATGACATTATTTTGCTTGCAGAGAGAACAATGGCTGATTTTGCTTTCTGCACACAAATACTAAACAGGTTTATCGCTAACTCTAATTTAGAGTTGATCTACTAAACATCACCTCTCAAATTTGCCCATTTATTTTTTTCTCTTCCTGCCTGCTCTGTGTAGTGTGCCACAAGGTTTACTTATGTGCAGTATGTGGATTATTTTCTCATTCAGCACAGGCTTAGACATAGTACATGATTTTATCTCTTCATTACGGCACTTTACCAAGTGGTGACTATAGGGAGTTTTCCATTTCATCCACTTCTATTTCTCATTTTTAGATATTCATAAAAACATGCAATAAGCATAACCCTCAGAAAAGAAATTATTAATGCTATTCAGACTGTACTCTATACTATTACTTTGGAGATTAAGGAGGATTTTATTTTATGTATATACATATGTAAACTGTATGCACACTTGTATAGGTTGCACTATATGGGCTGGATCCAGACTTAAGAAGGAGCTTGAAATTAAAGGACCGATTTCAGACTTCCGTTTTTAAACACGACTGCAAATATACGCACGCACGTAGCATGGAACGCCCACTAAAACCCCAGTCAATCCCCTTGCTAATCCGTGCTCACATAGACTTACACCACCATAGACCACCTCTATCTTTCCGTATGCCGTCCCGTGCGTATGTGTCCTCTGTGCGTGCGTATCATGATAATCACACCCACTTTCCTTCATTTAAATGCATCACCCCGCCCATTTTCACTTAAATTCTCCTGTGCGTATATTTGCGTTGTATATCCGGACGTATGTACACACGTGCCTATCATACGTCCGTCGAAAGGCACTTCCGTGCGAATAGTCTACGTCGACTACGTACAAAAAGTCACAACGCATGCGCAGTTAGTCGTAACTAAAAATACGCACGGGAGTCGCCGTGAAAACGGAAGTCTGAATACGGTCCCAAGAGAGGATAGTTACTCCTGGGCTAAACAATGTTGATTGCAGGGGAGTCATTTTTGAGAGGTGATGTTTCCTATCCCAAGTCTAAAACACAGTGTGATAGTAAAGCTGGTCAGTATCTGTGTGCAGTAAGCAATTCAAAGATATATCCCTGCACGCAAAGAATACAATTAACTTGACTTCCCCTGAAATCAACATGGTTTAGTCCAGGTGTAACCTTCCTCTCTTAATTACAAGCTCCTTCTTACGTGTGTGTGTGTGTTTGCGTGTGCGTGCACATGCGCACGTGCGTGTTTTGCCAGAATAATGGCATAAATAATAGAAAGGACTTCATTACAAAAACAGTGAAAACATACATAATACAATATAAACTAATAAATAAATGTTAATGACAAATTCCTTAAAACAGTGAAAACAATAAAACAATGGAAGCCATAAACTTGTTCACATCGAACCAGATTAGTGAGGACGTCAGTACTGCTGGTCGAATATTAGAACCACTGTAAGGAGATGATAGGTGGAGTAGAATGAATGACTGACAGACAAACAGTATGGAGATGGAAGTAAAGGGTTAAAATATAACAACAGTAAAACCTACAAGGTCCTAGAAGGTTAACATGCATGGTGGAGAGGGGCAGAGTACAGACTTTTTAACCTATTTTATGACAGATGAAAAATTTGCATTTTAACACACATAACATTATTATAAGCCATGCAGTCCACCATTTTGTAATCAAAGGTGAACAAGTATTACATATTAAAGGATTTTTAAGAAGAAAAAAAGGCAAAGTCTAATCTGAAAGGACGTCCCCCTTCCACTATTGTCGCTTCACATATATGCAAGAAATTCAGCCACATGGTTAAATTGATAGCTAGCATAAGGATGAAAAAAAGGGCATCCTGATTACTTTACGGTCCTTTTGCAAAACTGATGAGACAGCAAATGCTATTCAATCCCATTAACAAGACTAAGCATGGCTTTTTTTTCCCTCTCTTACTCCCTCACAAAAAAATCCTCACATTCCTCACATCAGGATGGTGTGATACGCTTCCACAATTCGGGGAGATTGGAAATTACAGGGCATCTGCAATGAAATTGGTTTTCTGTGGAAAACAGATGAATCACTTACTGCCAATGACTGGGAGGAAAAAGTACTTGTTTATGCCCATCTGTAATGAATTTTTATGAGGTACAGTTTGCGGTTTATAGAAAAAAAAAATCACACCTAAAGCTTCTAAAGACATAAGGTAATAGAATTCTGAATACAACATTCAGCTACATGAAGGCACCAGAGAACATTAAAAATGTGACAGGAAAAAGGCTACCAAATGTGATTAAAATATACACAGAAATTATTGTGAAACCAAATTTCATGAACATTGAAAAATAAATGTACAGAGTTAATAAAATGAGTCAAAATCAAACAAAATAGTCATGTTTTTATAAGTACTTTTAAGTATAGGTTTTTATAAGACCGGATCCAGACTTTGCACGACATTGCACATGCAAGCATTCCCGGGATGGATCTGGAATCCTCTGGATCTGGAGTTCCATTTTGGGTGCATCTCTGATGGCATGGCTGGACAGGGTGTGGAGTGGAAAGTGCTTCCACTATGTGTGTGTTTGGGGAGAGGGGTATAGTAATAGCACAGCGAGGGTGTGATTAGTTCCCTGCATTCTATGCTTACCTCCTGCAACCGGCAAATATATAACAACATGCCACAGCAATGACTAATAAAAAGTTGAATTTTATCGAATCACTAAATGAACAAAGTCCACAATCTTATTTGACAAGCACAGCCCTTTAACCCCCATATTTTCTTAGCCGCCACCATCAAAGAAAGAACGGTAGAGATGAGGTTCAGAGAGAACATGGGCCAGATTTACTAAGCTGCGGGAATGGAAAAGGAGATGTTGCCCATAGCAACCGATGAGATTCTGGATTACATTTTCTAGTATGTAATAGGAAAGTGAAATCTAGAATCTGATTGGTTGCTATAGGCAACATCTCCACTTTTTTTTAAACCCGCAGCTTAATGAATCTGGCCCCTAGTCTTTCAAGCAATCAGATACCAAATCAAAAGATGAGAGAAGAGGGGCCAGATTTACTACGCTGCGGGATGGATAAGTGATGCAACATCTCCACTTTTCCTTTCTGGCAGCTTAGTGAATCTAGCCCCCGGACCCACTGACCTGCATTACCCAAACATCCATGTGTTTTAAATGTAACCCCTCCAACGGATGCCCTATCGAAACCCAGGGTCTAACAAAGTTTTCCAGCTGAAGGGAAGTCTGCATGAGTATAAATCATGATGATTGACTGTATATACATAACTGATACCAGCAAAGCATGCTGGAACTCGTATTTTTACAACACTGGGAGAGACACAGGTTGGTCAGGCCCAGTCTTCACTGTACATTGAGAGAATGTCCACCTGCAAACCCAACCCAGTTTCTCTGCTCCAACGTTTGGATGGTGGGAATGTGTTTTGTTCAGGTAACATGGTGCATGAAAATACACAATATTAAAAAGGATCTGCAATACAATAGAAGCACACAGAAACATAAGGAAAATCTGTATCCAACCCAACATTAACAGTTATAGGTGTGGCATTAAAATAATGGACCCCCATCCAGACCTCCATTTCTGCTGTGCTCATGGCAGCAAAGATCCGATACCGGATTCCCATTGTATTAAGACTCCTGTACTCGCAATGAGTTACAACAGCATGACCCTACATTAAGATTTCCAAACTGTCCCTACAAGGGGGACTTTTCAGAAATCTGGATAGGACGTGAAGGCTGAAACTTGTTCTTGATGTACACTTTAAATACCACTCTCCCACATGGTGTATGAGTTGCACATTAAAAGAAATAAAATCTGGGGTTGAAGACTGTGGCACATATGTATGGTCACGAACATGTTTCTGGTCGCAAAGAGAGCAAAACACCCACATTTTGTAAGTCTGAATCTAGTCCAATAAATCGAAATGCAGACAACTGTCTAAGATAGACATATTGGGCCGTATTCAGAGCGCGGTCTTAAAGACCACGTATACGCAATCTACGTTGCGAGAAGTAACGTAGATTACTTTACAAAATTACTGCACATCCGCAGTAGCACATTTCTCAAAACTCCGCCCTCAATTGCATTGCGGCCGGAGCTCTGAATACAGCCCATTGAGCCGTATTCACAGATCTGTTAGTTAGAGGTATGCAATTATACGCACGTACGTGGCAAGGCAACACCCATGACACTCCCCTCATACGGATGGGTTATCGGTGACTTACGCCTCCATAGAGCACCCTTATCTCTACGTGTCCATTTACGTGCGTATAATACTTACGTACGTGCGTATGTAGCTAACTGCACCCTCAAATGGTCATTTAAATGCCTCCCCCCACCCACTTTCACGTAACTTTGTCCGTACGGATTTCAAGCAAGCCCCTCCGCACGTAGGTCCTCAAGTGCGATTCACACTTACGTGCCTAATGAACTTCTGTGCGTAAATTCAACGTAAATAGTGTCAAGTTACTACGCATTCGCAGTTACTCCGATCCTAAAAATACGCACGGAACTACGCGCAAAGACAGATCTGTGAATACGGTCCAATGTCATGGCTAGTTGCTGGTTAATTGCAAGAGTGCTGTGGTGACTTTTTTGTGAGATTTCCCCATACCTGTCTAGTACCTGCTCTAGGTTTATTTATAATTTGAGTTGAGCAACCTCCATTTTGTATGTGTTTGTTTTAAAGCGTGTCTGGGGCGCTGTGAGTTTTTGTCTCTCAATTTAAAAAATACATGATATATGACCCAAAGTTGGGATAGAATGTCATGGTTTTATAT
>WWET01000611.1:531705-544131 GCA_011038615.1 Limnodynastes dumerilii
ATATATATATAGTGGTTAAGTGGTTATCGGCACGCCACCTGAAAAAGGATTCTTGCTACAAGTGCTCATACAGCAACCAATAACATTCTCAAAGGGAAATATTTTTTATATTCATACAGTGTTATACAGTAATGTCCATTTTCCAACCTAGTTCGAAAGCATAATAAAGTTACTATTTTTTTTTATTTGCTAGAACTATAATGGAAATAATGGTAACTGGAGAAAACAGTGAGATTAAGCATCTGATGCCCATTTGAATACACTTACACATGTATGATGGTTAATTAGCAGGGTCTTTAAAAGCAGGGTAATGTATTTTTCACAGAATCTGATTATTTTTGCATTGTTTTATAAGACAGATCAAAGCAAATTCCTGATTCGTTTCTCTAGACTTGAAAAGCATTCACAACTCAAAAGAATTCACTCCCTGGAACCAAAGGAGTTAATGAACATACATTCTTAATAGACTACCTTAAGTATGCATATAGCTTTGAAGCCTATCAAAGCCACTTACACAGGAGAACACTAGTTCCCTGTCAAAAGAGCATACAATTTCGGATAACTTAAAGAAAGCAAATGACAATTTTTAATAAAGGAAGCATGAAATTCATAACTTTTACTAAAGCCCCGGCAAAAGGAGAAGAAATCTAGGCAACGCAGATCAGGTCAACTTTTCTTTTTCACACGAGCCATCACTGGCAATATACAGATGGATAAAATTATATAATGGTACAAAACATCTGGTTACCTAGGAGGCTGCAAGTCACTCAGATCCAAGCTAAGATTTCATAAAGTAAATGTATACTAAACAAGTATAAGCATCAGGTATATTACTCATAAAAACACATTGTTTAATATACTGTATATTACTTACCAATGTTTTAAATAGTTCTTTATGTAGCATTATATTCTGTATTTTATTATTATTTATGAACAAGTTTTTATATAATGCTATCATGTCATGTAGTGCTTTACAGAAAATATTTCACATTTACATCAGTCCCTTCCCCATTGGGGGTACATTATAAGTTCCCTAATACTTACATACACTACGGTCAATTCAGTCTGCAGCCGATTAGTCTACCAGCATGTCTTTGGTGTGTAGGAGGAAACCGGAGCACCCGGAGAAAACCCACACAGCCACGTGGTGAATATTTCTCAGATAAGACTTTTATTCTCCAAACAACACCACACACTTGTTACGAAGTAACGCATACGCCGGTCTGTTGACTCAATAAGCAGTTTTGTAATAACGGCTGGTGTCTTTAATAAAATAAGACTCGGTGCTCGTTATTTACGAGCCCAACACAAGTCTTTTATTAAACAGATTCCTTTTGAAGGAAGTACCTTTTTCCCCAGAGTCTTTACCTTAATCACTACACTATTTATGTGCCTTTTGTATTGTGCCACAGTGATTGGCTACATCTTACATATAGGTAAATCCCAACTCTCTGACGCGATAGCCTTGAGGATAGCCTTGGCGAAACGCGCGTCGGCAGCCCCACGTGGACTTCCAACCACCTCCACTGTCAGCAAGTTACTCCTTGCCTCCCTGTCGGTAAGATCGCTCCATATATTTGTACTAGGGCTCCCTAAGGAGTGAAGGGACGGTTTAGGGAATTAACTGTTCTTACAGTTACAATACCCTGGTCTATTTCTCTATGCGGTGTTATCAGTATCACCAGGACTATTTTCCTTGCAATTTATGCTAATTTATTTATACCAGCTAAGTGTACGGAGTTCCCTATGCTGCAGTGGACGTGTGTTGATCCAATGTGGGTCATTATATCGATATCAATTTATTGATCTAATAATTACATTTTTGTCACTATATCGCTTGGCCCTTATCTGAGGATTTTAATCATTGACAATAAATGTTATGTTTTATCCAAGGTGTGCATACGAATCAGTGGCTCCTTTTTCTCTTTTTGGAGTACACTCTGGACTCCAAATTTGTGACTATATTCTCAGATAAGGCCTAGTCCAGGAATCAAACTCATAAACCTCACTGAGCCACCGTGTTGCTGATATTAAGCACTAAACAAAGACACGAGAGTACAAGAAAGTTTTACTCACAAGAGGAAAAAAATCCCCAGTATGGGAACATGTACTAATGCCTTCATATAATTTGTGTTTAGGTGAACATTCATTTTGCATTAAAAATAACAGTTAATATTCAAAATGTGAACAAAACCGAAGGTGTTGAAAGTGCTTCATAAAAAAAGAGAAAAGACAGAAGATTCTAATATCAATTTTAATGTTACCAATCAGTTTTAAAATAACGTAATTATTCCAAAAACATTATTTATCCAATAAGGGCAAATTTATCAGTATAACATTAGGCCATATTGGTATTCTGTCAAAAATCTACTTAGATTCATTTTGTTTTAATGTAGAAAGTTTAATAAATCAGATGTCACTCAGTCTCTCACTCACAAGTAATTGAACGGGAGACGCTGGGCCTGATCCAGAGTCAGTAAGGACAGGCGGCTTCCATTTGTCACATACGGAAATCCTTGTCTTTATGTACTGGAGTTGGGCATCAGACGGCAGAATTCAATAGTCAATCTCGCGAGAGGGGGCGCAGCCCACGGCCCATTCAATATATATAGGAGATACACATGGTGGATGGGCATAGGTATTGAAATTGTACAGCAATGGCTTAGCTAAGGAGAGCATATCAAGGATTGGACGTCCAGACGAGGTCCCTTTTAACATCCTAGAAGGAACAACGTGTGGTGGTAAGCGACTAGTTGGACATAGTAAATAGGGCAAGATGCGAGTGTTCAGATAAGCTTATATTTCATTTGGTGCTTGTCAGTCATATTCTTCTGCATTGAAGTGCATGTGGATGCAGATTTATTATAAGCTTTATTTTACCAAAATAAATAAGTGGAAGAACTATTTTTAAACTTGAAAAAGTTTTGATAAAGGGCAGATTTATTTTAGATTTCACCAAGATAAAGAATTTAAGAGGGCTGTAGTGTAGAGGAATGCATCCCACTAACAGTGTGACACACGTGCTTTGACCAGTAACACTTCTCCAGCTCCTTCTTACGACTCAATGAGCTCTGAGCTAACCCACTGCAGTAAATGAGAATTCCTTATCTCCTGCCATGGACACACTTCCTCTCAGAAGACGCTGCATATGACCCCTTCATGTGACAGAGACTCTTGCTCTCTCCTTTTAGCAGATGATTGGAACACTAGCACTTATATAGATGGAAAAGTGTCGAGCTACCACCATCACCTGTAAACAAATGAAGTCCTACATATTAAATGCATAACATTTACTACATTACACTAATCCTATAAAATACGTAATGAGGTCAATGTAAAATATTGTGCACAAATATGATTGGTGACGGTGTTTATATTTAAGGCATTAATATTGTTAAGAACAATGAACTGGATCCAGGCCTCCCATCATTTCAGCATGGTCAGATGGGATATTATCCCTTTGCATTCTGTGTGCACATGCATGTTACCCATTTGTACTGTAACATCTGCCACCTAATATCGCTCATGGTTGGAACACAAATACTTCTGTACGCGGTAATTCCTTACAACCCTGTCCAGTGGCCCCACATACCACCAGGCCGTGCCTCCTGTACCTTCAGATGTCTAGATGCAACTGAGCTGTGATCGGATCGAAACACAACTGATAATCACAGGTGACATGCAATGAACTCCACTTCACTCACAATAAAATCATGCTGCTCCTTAACTTGTGCCATTCATCTTCAAATGTCATTTTAATATTTACAGATCTTTCTCATGTTATGAACGAGCATTAGAAAATGTATTTTCCTTGTGTATAAAGTGCTCATTTCACTTCCAATCAGTAAGCAAAAAGTAGTAAATGCCAGCTTACACTAAGTCTTATGTTCCAATATGTTGGTATCTGTATTTGTTCTGATCAACTTTTGTCATCCGATCATGAAAAAGTGACCCATATACATTTAAGACATATTCTAAACAAAACACAACTGCTACCAACAATGTCACTGGTGGGAACAACTACAGAGGAACTGGCAATATACATTATAACAGGGGATCAAAACAAACACAAAAATTATTATTTCTAGTTAGTTGCACCAA
Organism: Limnodynastes dumerilii; assembly: GCA_011038615.1. Classification (NCBI taxonomy): domain Eukaryota; kingdom Metazoa; phylum Chordata; class Amphibia; order Anura; family Limnodynastidae; genus Limnodynastes; species Limnodynastes dumerilii. The sequence continues at coordinate 535,807 of WWET01000611.1, forward strand.
AATTTCATCTCAGCTCTAAAAACTTTGGGCTGGATCCAGACTTAAGTTAGTGCTTGAAATTAGTTACTCCTGGGCTAAACCATGTTGATTGCAGGGAAGTCATATTTCATCTTTTGCAAGCAGTATTAGAGTTGAGAGGTGATGTTTCCTAGAAAGCAATAGTTGAGAGGTGATTTTTCCTATCCCAAGTCTAAATAACAGTGTGATAGTAAAGCTGGTCAGTATCTGTATGCAGTAAGCAATTCAAATATATATCCCTGCATGCAAAGAATACAATTAACTTGACTCCCCCTGCAATCAACATGGTTTAGCCCAGGAGTAACTAATTCCAAGGACTTACTTAAGTCTGGATGCAGTCCTTTACCTCTAACCTTTAGGTCTGTTTTCACAATTTAAATTATTCTCCCTTTGCTCAGGTCTACACTTGCCCCTCTTTTGCCTTTAGACTGCTTCAGCCCCCATATGTCTTGTTTCTTATGATCTCTGCAGCCCAAAAATTAATAAGCTAAATAAAAAATAAAATAAAAAGGTGAATATCACAGAAAATCTAATTATTTGAGGCAGTTTAACAGCTAAATAAAGGTGTAGAACCTACCATTATGAAATCTATAAAGTGTGAACTTCAGAGATCTGAATCTTAAATTCTAATGGCTGCAAACTGAGAACTTGGGTGCTACATTTTGGACATGTAAAATACATGTCAGCCATGTAATTACTTTTAATGCAATAGTAACAAAACACATGAGAGCAGCCGATTGTATGCGGCATCGTTGGCCATTCTCCACACAAGCAGCATTCCTTACAGATGACGGCTAGAGCGGGATCGCTATGGCGGAGTCTTCTAATCGGCTTACACCAAGAAAACAGCTTTGATTTTAGCTTGTGTGTGTTAATGAGAGGCAGAAGGAAAATTAGGAATTCTGCAAATCCGTGCCACAATATCTCTCTGTTCATATATTCAAAGCCGACTTGACGCACATCTTGGGGTTTACTGAAAACCGACCGGATTCTTAGGAGGCGTTCCGTCAGTGTTGCAAATTTGCCTTGCTGGAGAAAAATCAAGATATTCAGAAGGCTACTAAGTTTGAGGAGGCCAGACATACCATGAAGGAAATATTTTGCTTTGTGAAAAGACGCCCCAAAAGGGTTATTGCTGAATAAGTCATAGGCGCGTTCTTCCAACCATTTGCCCCCAACAGTAAAAAGTGCAAACCATACTTTTTGCTGTTTATTGAGTGGGATGTACTTTTCAGTTTGAGATAAATCATTTTTGTATTGAATATTCAAAATGCTTTGACCGACTGTCGCATTCTTGGAGTAGACGGTATATCGCCACAAAAATAACCACAAAAGTGCTTTAATCTCTGGTTCAAAGCGAATTAAAAGTCCTGGCTTAAAGCCTTGAAAACAACTGGTAAACTGAGTCCAGACTAACTGCTCCAGTGCCTTGTTTAATTCTATAGCATCCAACTGACTTATTCTCAACACAGGATTTATGTCTTCCATCTTGTTTTCAGCAGCGGCCATTTGTCCTGCGAAGAAAGAATCTAGATTATTTAACATGTGAAAAATTCACCTCCATAATAACAAGTAATGCTAAAACACATAGGGCCAGCTTTACTAAGCTGCGGGTTTACTTTCTTTTTACATACTAGAGAACGTCAGTTAAAATCTGATTGGTTGCTATAGGCAACATCTCCACTTTTCCAAACCTGCAGCTTTGTAAATCTTGCCCCTAAAATAAATAACTTCTCATCTGTGAAGACCCCCATTCCCCGTACACAGAAAACCCTGACATGACACAAGTTGTCAGATATAAATAAAATGTGGGGGTTTATCAAATTATATCAATTAAGATCACCACTAAACTGAATCAACAGGACACCTCCTCCACACAGTCTAAGTGCTGCTAATTTGCTAAAGCTTTTTACCAGTCAGGAACAACACAACAGCTTTTCCCCATTTGAGCAATGCAAAAATACAGGTAGGAAGGGAGGGCAAAATGCAGATGGAAGACCACCTATAGCAGTGATGGTTAACCTGTGACACTCCAGGTGTTGTAAAACTACAAGTCCCAGCATGCATTGACTGCAAAAGCATAGTGGATACCTGACAAAGCATGATGGGAAGTGTAGTTTCACAACACCTGGAGTGTCACAGGTTAGCCATCACTGACCTATAGGTAACTTAAGCTCTTAAGGAACATAAGAGGGAGATCCTGGCTCCTCCCACTTCCCACCTACATACCACAGGAAGCAGGTAAGCCACACCCACTTGCACATCTAAGGTGTTCAACCTCGCTTGGGCTTAGGTCAGTTCCTTTAGTGCAGTAATAACATATATCAATGTTGTGGGAAATTGCATACATAATGATAAATGTGATCAACAATTTTATGAATAAAATGCAACAACGGACCTGATTCACAGAGCAGAATGAGTGGTAAGTGGTACGTAGACTGCGCAAATGACCTAATAAGGATGCGTAGTAGGTCATTTCCTAATTCTCCGCACTTAAGAAGCAGAAACTTAAGTGTGAATCAGGTACAAAATTCCTAGGTGCAGAATCTGAATGGTCATATGACATTTCCAGTTTATGCAGATTAATTCACCATTACCTAGGTACCTTCCTATGTAGCACATGTGGTGCATTCTCCATCTTACATGAAACACTGACAAATTCCTCTTAGCAGCTAGTTATGCATAACTAAGTCAATAGGATGATCAGTTAATTTATCAGCTGATCAGGTCACTTATCGTGCAATGTAGAGCTAGGACAAATTTGTCTGGATGCCCACAAAACAGTTCCCGGATTGCAAAATTGGGGACATTGTGTATGGTGTAGCTAGATTTAAAACCAATTTAGTAACCTGCAGAAATGTCCAAACAGATGCACTATTAGAAGAAAAAAAAAAGGACTATATTTTATACAACTTAAATCTATTGCCCAATCCAAGTATGCAACTCCCACATTACACGGGTTCCATTTGCAGCTATGAAAGTCATATTTTCGACATACAGACAGCTGACAGCTAATTGTCGGCTATCTCTAATTTAAAAAAATCTGAATATTTTTATAATGAATGGTTCAGTATTCTGAATCTATTTTCGTCAACTGATTAGCTTTCCAACATCCGTACCCGACGCAAGACCTGACTGGACAGGTTAGTGGACTTAGGCTATGGGGAGGGGATGTAGTGTAGAAGGGGAAGGTTAGGGTAATAGAAGGGGAGTGTTAGGGTGAGGATTAGGATAAGAGTTGGGTTTGGGGAAATACTCACCAGACAGCACTGGAAAGTCCTTCTGGCGATTGTGGTATACCCTCATTCCAACAAGAAAAGAACAGTCGTTTCTAGTCCCTAGTCAGAAATGCAGTGTAGAAAATGGCCCTGTTGGAAAAGGGCCGCTCTCAGCGGCAAACCACACCCCATTATACCATCCCCAGCAATTCATCACTCTTCAGGGATACTTTGTAAGAAATGTGTAGAAAGAAAAAAATGTAGGGCTACTTCATCCCTTATTATACCACTTTCACATCACAAACTCTGAAAAATCCGGGTCTAAACACCCGGGTTTTTCCAGGAGAAGAAATACTGTGTAAAAAAAACAAAAAAAAAAAAACACCTTTAGGTCCTTTAAAACACGGGAAATTACCAGGTCAGAGCCTTTCAGATCTCAAATTAATTTCCCGGGTTTTAGTGGCTTTAACGCGGCAGGGCATGCTGATGCTTGTAGTTCTTGGAGAACCACAAGTGCCAGCATGCACTGTCATCCGTTATAAGACCACATAAATGCATACCCCTCCTAGAACCTTAATAAAATATAGGGCCAGCCCCTACCCTAAAAAAAATGCTAAACATTTAATGCCCCCTATAAAGATTAAAGTACATTTAATACCGCTAATAATAATAATTTACTTTTGCCATAGCAACAGCAGACAAATCTGCACCAATCAGGAGGCAAAGTGAAAGACCCGGGTTGAAAACAATCCTGGTCCTTTCACATTGCTTCCCTTCCCGGGTTTCTGTATGATACCCCTCTCACATCACCACAAAATACCCGGGATTTTTGCCAAAAACCCGGGTATTTCGTGGTGATGTGAAAGGGTCACTTCTGGTAGACCCGGGTCAAAAGACCCGGGAAAAAAGAAGGGTTTTCCCGGGTCTACCGGAAGTGACCCTTTCACATCACCACGAAATACCCGAGATTTTGCCAAGACCCGGGTTTTTGGCGAAAATCCCGGGTATTTCGTGATGATGTGAAAGGGGTATCATACAGAAATCAATCAACACAGCCTGTGTAGGAAAAGACTAAACTCCAATGTTAAATGTCCAATTTTAAATACTTGCTGGTTGTTATGCCGACAGTCAAAATGTCAACAGGTCAAATTGTAGACAGGTCAAAATGTGGACAGTTGAGTATTATGTTAGTATTACACATATATTATTACATTTCTGACATTTACAAGCTGTCTGCATTAAATTAAGTTTACAGATGTTACAAATACTAACATAATACTCTGTCTACATTCTGACCTGTCTACATTCTGACCTGTCTACATTCTGACCTGTCTACATTCTGACCTGTCTACATTTCATACCAGACTCTTAATAATAAATAACAGTTCCTCGTCCAATTGAATACTTTTCCCTTGAAGAAAAAAATAAAGATCACTCCGCACACTGCGTTCCATGGACCACTTGCCAGAACCAAATCATGTTTATTATTAATAAGGGGAAAATAGTAGGTTTCATGATACGCATTGTACAATAAAAAATAATTTTTGTGGACAAAAAAAAGACATCATTATTGTCTGATTAAATAAAACGTGGCAGGAAATTTATGCTGCATAACAGCGGTGACAGTGGTGCTGTATCTGTCTGAGGGTCCTGCCCATTTCTAGGTGAAAACATAGCTTAGATATGTCTTACATGTGACTGCACATTATGTTAAAGTATTCTTTTTTAAAGGGCAAATTGCAGCAGCTACAACTGTGCACATTATCCATACACTATGACAGCACCGTATTAGTCGAAGCTGTTCATTTAATCCATGCAGCTGCTTAATCCATAATTGGCTGGCTGGTAACTAAGTGAATAGGCACCAACAGCAAATCATAGATTCCTCTGCTGGAGCTTTGACACTGGTATTATCAGGAAAATGGCTAAACAGGGAAAATTGATTCTGCTTTCACAGGTGAAGCTCCAAACTAAGGGCCAGAAAGACAGATTTAAGCCATGACAGCGTAGACAGGAGGCATTGAGCAGCAAAAGGTTAACACTTAACCCCTAATATGCTCAATATTATGTTTTTGTACCACTGTGTACAGGCTGAGTTCAATATGAAAGGATTCCCAGCCACCAACGCAACAAACTCATCTAATATGAAACTTTTATTAATAATTATCAATTAAAAGTATGACCTATAATACATGTAGAAGATATTTCAGTGAACAATAGTTAACATTATTTTAAAAAAAAAAGCGTGCAACAAATAATTTAAAAGAAAAACAAGCTAAAAGAAAATCTTACAAAATAAAAAAAATAGTAATTATTGCATTAACTTAATATTGTAGTTTAATACAGTTATTACCAAATCCAGACAGCAAAACCAAACAAATCTTTTACTACACTTCAATTTGATTGACTGGTGCCTACATTTTACATTATTCCGTCCACCCTGCCTAAAACACATATGGATAGTTGACCCCAGGCTGCAAGAATACAGAAGGATAAAAGAACTAACAAAAGACCAGCTTCTGCAGGTGGGCCTAGCTATTGTATTGTGATTATCTGATAAAAGAATAAAATTGCATGGGGGGGGTCAATAAAAGAAAACTAAATGCACGGCAACCCAGGGACTATTCACAAAATCCTCAACTCTTTGCTACCTATTGACATTCACTCAACGTCACATGAATATCATGTTGTAACAAAGAATAACCCCAGATCTGCAGACAAAACCAGAGAACAAAGGGAGGTTCCTTCTCTTGAGGTCACTGCACTAACAAAAAGAGAAGTCAAAGCACTGAAGCCAAATTGTGCACATGCAGAAAATGTAGAGGCGAGCCCACTGCAGCCATTTGACGCTTTGTATTCCCCCTAGATCAATTTAAGTGAGCACCCTCCAAGTAAATGCTATGCGATAGTATGTTTGCAGAATCGGATTTGCCTTTATATCGCTGGATGAGGGCAAGCATTTGCTCTAGATCAAAGAAAATGTGTACAGCTTAACCCCTTTGTCTGCCAACGAGACATTTTTTTATATTTAAGTAGTAATATATAAAAAATGTTTAAAATGAATATTGTTTCTGAAACCTAAGTATTATTTGGCGTCATTATATAAAATTAAAACTAAATACTATAATAAAGAACCTCAATGTAGCACCAAAGTGGCTAGGAGTGTAAGAGTATGAGTTTAGAGGAGTGGATACCTTGTAGACTGGAAGCTCTTAAGTACGAGGCCCACAATCCTCTTTTCTTCCACTTTTTACGGTCTTATCTCTGCCCACTCTGCATAGATACTTGTGTTGTTTTGTATTTTTGTCCTGTTTCATGACTTGTACCCCCCAGTATGCCATGTTAATGTTTGCTCAATATTCATGGCCCTGATTCACACTTAAATAAGTGCCGAGTTTCTGTGCGTGTTTTTACTATCAGTTAAATTGCGCATACCCAGAACCCAAATATACGCACGGAAACCATGGCCGACTGATTCACATACACGGACGTCAGACTTAGGACCGATGCACACATCAGTCCGGAATGAGTACCGCATGCGTGGCTAGAGGGGCAAGACTCTTCATGCAAATGATCTGTTACGGGCTACTAATGTACTGTATGGGCATTCAAACAGAATTAGGACTGATTCACAGGTAGGAGTGCCTTGCGGAAACTAAAATACGCACAGGAAAAGTTAAGGTAGCCCTCGAGCACTCGTAAGTTGATGAACCATATTGTTTGATGTGAGGCCATGCGTCTTACTCACTCAGTTCAAGCCACACCTGCTGCATGTTTTTATCATTTGAAATGAAACAAAGGTTAGTTTATTTAATCCTATGCTGATTTTATATTTTGTGCAAGATTTAATTTTGTAAAGGTGCCATTTTTTGGGATTCAGTTTTTTTGTTGTTTTTTTTTTAACTGCATTGCTTGTTTTCTTTTTTTTTCTTTTTGTTTTAAATGTTTTATGAAAGTCTCAATCCGCCTGATTCAATTAGCCGCGTTGACGAGAAAAAGTACGTCATGTACGGTACGAAAAATGGGTGAAATTTTTATGCACATCTCTGTGGGGTGCGTATCAGGCACTATATGTAGAGAATCATTGTATCATGTAATACAGTATGCATTTATGTGTATTGTTAAGTAGGTCATGATTATTCCTATTTCATGTTTTAATGGTTACTTTTGTTTACATATGTTGAGAGTATGTGCTGTTATTAGAATAAAAATGTATTTACTTTTTTAATTCCTAGTCAGTGTGTTTAGTTACATATCTTTGAATCATAAGCAATTTTAAACACCTAATCGCACAACCGATTCACAGCTAATAAAGTCTGCACGTGCCTAATTATACGCAGGAAAGACTTACACCCTTAAGGATGCCGACAAAGGGGAAGTAGTTAACCGGGTTCTTTATTTTCTCTGAACTGGTAATGCAAATTTTTTTACGTGCGTACATTTAGGTAAGTTCGCAATTTAACTCTCAACTGTGAATCAGGTCCCGTGTTATATTAGCTGTATAGCATTGTTATTGTAGGTCAAATTTATTATCTCAGCAATTAGGTATACATTTTATATCGATTCACAGGAATAAACCAGCAATTAAATTTAGTTTGATGGGTAGAATGAAACTCACAGCTTTGAAACAGGAAAGCAAAAAAAATAGGAGTAATATCCCTCCCCAAAGTACACTTTCTTTGTTCCTGTGTCGTGTAGTGGCATGTCCCATGAGAAAAAGAGCAACTAAACATGTATCACAGAACACTCTCAGCAAAGTCCTTTATATGCTTTACCAATGCATGTACTAGAGTTTTAGTCAATTAAGACATGGGCCCGGATCCAGAACTACAGCCGTCTTCCACAGACGGCCATAATTCAATGAACAATAGCTACTGTGCATTCGTAGTAGCTTTTGTATGTAATCTGCGTAACGTTTCGATACGTAGATTGCGTATATGAGGTCTTTTCTTCCGATTTTTATACGCTGTTCACGTAAACTATACGCACGGAAGTGCCTAGCGGACGGACTTGTGAATCGGACATGGGAAAATCTGCACGGAATTCCCACGGAAAAATACACACAGAGGAGTTTACATAGAAATAGGCA
>WWET01000611.1:553139-567876 GCA_011038615.1 Limnodynastes dumerilii
TTTTTAAAAGCCGGCTTCACCCGTTCACACTGCGCTGAAAAGCCGGCTATTTAAATAGCTGCCGGCTTGTAAAAAAAAAAGAGAGAAAAAAAAAAGCCGGTGTTTTCAGCGCAGTCTGAACGCACCAGGCTAAAATTTTCAAAATTTTGCCCACTGCCTAAAAAGCTGGCTTTTTAGGCAGTGGCAATCTGAACACGGTAAATGAGGCATAGCAATCGATTCATGAAGCACCAAGCGCAGTGCTCTAAGAGGTAAGGCTAAAAACTACCCCAACCCTTCCCCTAATTCTAACCCTAACCCTCTCCTTCCATTACCCTGACCCTCACTTCTCCACAGCCTGACCCTAACCCTCCCTTCCCCGCAGCCTGTCCCTAACCCTCCCTTCCCCGCAGCCTGTCCCTAACCCTCCCTTCTCCCTAGCCTGACCCTAACCTTCCCTTTTCTATAGCCTAACCCTAAGACCCCCCTCCCCACAGCCTGACCCTAAACCTCCCCGTCTATGGCCCTAACCCTCCCTTCCTAAGAGCCTAACCCTAACCCCTCCCTTCCTAACACTAAAAGTCCCCGGAGAGGTGAGCTGTCAGTGGCGGGTCCCGCGGGTCTCTGTGAAAATGAATGGGCACACTCACCCATTCATAAAAACATGTCTAAAATGGCCCCCTATTCAAAATAGAGACAGCCGAAAAGTACGTTTATGGGTGAGTATGCTGATCGGCACACTCACCCATTCATAAAAAAAAGATATAAAACGGGCCCTATTCGAAATAGAGACAACTGAAAAGTAACTTTTGGCTGTCTCTATTTCTGAAAGGAGCCGGTACTGCAACCGCTCTCTTGTACAGACTTTAGATTATTTACGCTGCCATAATGTGGCCTTAAGTCACCAGTGTGGATTAGTGGTCCATACAACCGCTGATCCGCACAGAACCACTAAAACCCACCAACACTGTAAAACTAAAATGCTCTAGTGGAATTTAGGCTGGGGGATGCGCCATCCTGATGTGCGGATCTCCAGGCTTATGGAACTAAGTTCTGTACATCTGGATTTCCGTACTGAGCGTGTGCGGAATTCGGCTGACGGGCCGAGGTATGGTCCTGATGGTCTTAAATATTTTATTGAAAATGAGCATAACATACAAACTAGCATTCATTATTTTTATTTTATTTTAATTACAATACCAGTAAATGGTTCTGAAAACAGAACGCAGCGTTTCTGGTTTAGGGAACACGCAAATATGTTAAGGGACTTATTAAAATGACATCTATAAAAATAAATGAGAAAAAAAAAGCAAACACATTTGGTACGGTTTTATTTGTTAGTAATGAAAATCAAGCCTACCACAATTATTTAGAAAAATGTGTCCACTGGGAGCTCACTCACAGTCTATAGCCATTGGCAAGAATTATGTATTGTGTATTAGCTTATTTAATAATTACATAATTACATTATAAATAAGTTGTGAATTACTCACTGTTCTGTATGGAATACTTAGAATAAAATGGTAGTTAAACCCTGAAATTCTTTTTCTAGGAGTCACCTCCAGTTCATCTGAAGACATGCTGAACCCAGGCTCCTTCTTATACACGCTCATCTGCATTATCTGAAGACATGCTGAACCCAGGCTCCTCCTTATACACACTGCATTATCTGAAGACATGCTGGACCCAGGCTCCTTCTTATACACACTCATCTGCATTATCTGAAGACATGCTGGACCCAGGCTCCTCCTTATACACACTCATCTGCATTATCTGAAGACATGCTGGACCCAGGCTCCTTCTTATACACACTGCATTATCTGAAGACATGCTGGACACAGGCTCCTCCCTATACACACTGCATTATCTGAAGATGTGCTGGACCCAGACTCCTCCTTATACACGCTCATCTGCATTATCTGAAGACATGCTGGACACAGGCTCCTTCTTATACACACTGCATTATCTGAAGACATGCTGGCCACAGGCTCCTTCTTATACACACTCATCTGCATTATCTGAAGACATGCTGGATACAGGGAATTTTACATTCAGGGAGTGCTGTGTTTTTCAATGTGAAACACGACTATATTCCTGTCCAAGATATTTATTCCAGTGTTCAGAACACACAAAGGTTAAAAAGAAATGTATCTTCTCTATGAAATGTAATTGTGTAATTATTATTATTGACACACATTTTCCTCATGTTGTGTAAAGCTGTGCCATTCTTATAGGATCGGTACAGCGCCGGTTGGCTCTCATTTGCAAACCAACCACCATTCCAACAAATCAGTCTCATCAGCGTCAGATGATTATTGACTGAGTGGCCTGATAATTGTATAGAGCAGGGGTTCTCAACCAGTGGTAGAGTGGTATTTGAGCCACTGTCTGGTGGTACTTGTGGTAACTGGGTAAGGAGGCAGCAAATGTATTTGTATTTTAACCAGATGGCATTATGGGCCGTATGCAGAGAACCGTCCGCGAAAAGTTCGCAATTATACGCACGGACGTTGGAAGGCAACACCCCTGACACTCCCCTCGCACGGTCGGGTTGTTACGAGTGCCTTGACCACCCTTATCTTTACATGGGCATTTCCGTGCGTATAATACTTCCATACATGCGTATCTAACTAACCCCGCCCTCAAACAGTCATTTAAATGCCCCCCCCCCCACTCACGTATCTGTCTCCGTACAGATTACAACCAGGCCGCTCTGTACGTATTGTCTCATGTGTGATTCACACGTCCGTGTCTAATGTGCGTAAAATCAACGTAGATAGTGTAAATGTAGTTACTACGCATGCGCAGTTCATTGGATCGTTAAAATACGCACAGAATTTATCGCAAAAACTGTTCTCTGAATACGGCCCTATGGACTTGTTACAGTGTCGAGCGCTGTTGTACAGTACAAGCCCCCCTCTTCTCCAGGCTCCGTAGCAACTGCACCCCTTGTGCCTGATATAGGTATAGCCCTGTTTATAACTACCTTTTGTTATCTATCAGTACAATTTAACTGTAAACTAGTAACTGAGCTATATACAAAACAGATGGGGAGGTACAGAAAGCGCTAGTTTTACCCCTAATAAAATAGCCTAAAAATACAATCTCAATAAATTAATAAATATTAATAATCACATAGAATATATAAAAATGACCTAAAAATAAATAATATTCCTAATCACATAAAATATATAACCATGAATAAAACCATTAAATAAAATAAAACAATCTGGAATAGCACAAAAGGTAAAGTGTAACAATGTTCACAATCCAATGTTGCAGTCTCTGTAATTCTTGTTCAAGCAAATTATTCTCCCAGAAACCAAGGTGGAATTTAATCATGCAAAAAGGAAGAACAAAGCAAAGTGTTAAGTATTTCACATTTAATAGGCCAACCTTGTGGCAGCATAAAAATAAAAAACTACATCCGCACAATGTTAAGTGGGTATATAATGTAAATATTGAGGAGCACAGTGTCCAAACCAGAGAGTCAAGGTAAACTGATCAATATTACCGAGTGGGGTTGTCTCTGACCCAATGGAGTGAACAGGGTATGATGATCGTCAATCCAGGGACAAGCGGCCTCCACGTACGCTGTCTCCTCCTGCTATCAGCACCGGGACCACGCTCCTCCAAGCAATACAGTCTGCGACTCCCAAGACGGATGCTCCTGTGTCTCCTCGTGCCGTGCTGTCCTCTGACATGTTTCGGGCGCGATCCACCCTTTTTCAAAGAGATATGACGGCACTGACAATCCTTGGCTTATTTAAAGGATGACCAGCCAATCCGAGGCTTACCACCAACACCCTTCCTAAAGCCGCTCCCATGTCCATACACTAAACCCTATACCTCACATATCGGGACTGGCAATTACTCTTGTGTACCTTCCTATACTTAAAATTGCAAGAAAACGATACCTATAATACATGCCATGCAATAAATTATATCAACATATCACTTGATTTCCTTTTATACTAATACCATCAAAAAATAAAATCAATATTTTTACAACTGTTAGTAACTGAGATAAGATATATGCTTTCATTGGCCCATATTCATACCTAAGAGTGAGTTAGGTGCAGACAGATCCTCACCTAACTCACCCGTCCAGCCCCTAACCGGCCCCCGTTTTTATGTACCTTATGGCAATTACGAGTACCATAGGGCTACCTTATCTTACTGTGTGCTTCTTAAGAAGGAAACTACGCACAGACATTGCCTACCACCCCTGCCCTCCCCGGCTAATCTAAATCTCTCCCACCTCCCACTTCTACACTTCTAAGACCGCACAGAGGCAATCTACCTACCTAACTGGTACATGGATTGCATAAATGACCTACTATGTATGCTTAGCAGGTCATGTCGTAAAAATATGCAACTAAGAAGCAGAAGTAACGTCCTCTGAGAGTGTATCTCCTGATGCACTGTGTGTGGGCCTTATGCCACTACTTATATGAAGGCCTGGTTTATGGCTCTGCTTGTCTTACTGAAATATTGTGTCAAGCTGAAGTATAATATTCAGTGTTGTCCTGATATAAATATAAATGTCCCAAAAGAGGCCTTATACATTCTCCCCGCCATGATAGCAAGGACTCTGCCAAGAGGTAACAGTATGATGTCTGTGACTTACCTTCTATGCGTGTCAAAAAGACTTGTACCCAGATGCACGCAGGCAATAATTATAGGTGATATCTGAGGCCAGGGGAGGAAAAGGTGCCTAAATATACATATATTTTTCATTATATACATAGAAGAGCCTTTCATCATGTAGATAAATCTATAAATGTTGAAAACCTGCCCAAGTATTCCATGAACATTTTGGCAGGATTAGATTAAACACAGTAGGGCAGAAACACAGAGCGTGTGAAAAGATGTCTTATAGAGCAAGTAAATGGAAAAAAAAAAATAACCAATAAAAAAAAAATGTTGAATGTTGTATTAGTAATTGGTTCCTCTCATAGATTTTTAAATACATATTTTAATGTGTATAATCTCATTGTCATCGCTCTTTCTTCCATTGTCATGTGAGTTTATTGAAAAATTCTTTTGGAACATTGGAGAAAACTAATCAAATCCTGTAACCTAAACAGGTATATTTTATACTGGGCATCTCACACTTACTAACATACGACAGGATCTTGAAAATACAGTAAGAAAGAATCAGGAGGAAAGTTACACCTAAGTAACTTAGATTATTCACAATTAGGAACGCCGACCGATCCGCACCTAACTCACCCATCCTGACCATAGAGCTAGCTTATCTATCTGTGCAATGTCCGTAAGGACAATGGGCCATATTCAGACCTCCGGCCGCATATGCATATGCGCCTGGAGTTTACCGATATGAACTACTGCGCATGCGCAGTAATTTTGTTATGACATCTACGTTACTTTTTGCAATGTAGATTGCGTATACGTGGTCTTAAAGACCGCCTGGGGTCCTGCATGCAGATACATTGGGACTGATCCAGACCTACGCTCGCAAGCGTTCGTACGCTGGTCGTAAGCGTAAAATTGGCAGAAAAAACGCACTGCGAATGTGCATAGTGACAACTTCCGGTCATACCAAAGGCCTTTTCGTAGCGGCGATTCAGGCGTCCGTATTATTTGCGTATTTTCCGACGATGGGGCGTATTTATATTAGTTAGTACGGACGCTGGAGTTAGGGAATGTAGGCGGGGGGAGCCATTTAAATTGTACAGTATGGGCGTGCTTGGGCCACTACGAACAGCGCGTCGCTACGAAAATTCGTACTGACGCCGGGAAAAGTTAGGGTAGGGTTCAGCCGACGTACGGAGGTAAAAGTAAGGGGAGTGTCATGGGAGTGAAAGTTTTTACGCTGAAGCGGTAATATGCTCCGCTCTCATGCGTAGGTCTGGATCAGGCCCATTATCCTTACATAGGAGAGTAGGGGGAATGCTCTCCTTGTGCATCACAAAATCCGTACGATAACCTCTGCAGCGGAGGCTACAGTACGAATCTCAGTCCTAAATCTGAATACATTCCTCTTTAATTGCAGGGTAGGTAAATTTAGTAAACAGTATTATAGTTGAGAGGTGGGACTGGATCCAGAGTTTTAGGGCCGTATGCAGACCTCTGGGCGCATTGCACATGCGCAGTAATTTTGTAACAACATCTACGTATCTTTTTGCAATGTAGATTGCGTATACGCGGTCTTTAAGACGGTAAACTCCCGGACGCATATGCAATGCGCCCGGAGCTCTGCATATGGCCCTTAGTGAGGTGCACTTCCTATCCAGAGATATGTTATCCACATTAAAACAGGTGCAAATGTAAATCTCTGCAAAACCTTATGGAACCACAGGGGGAAAGGGTCTGTTTAATTTAAACTGTGTCTAATCAGGGTCTGATCCAGACTTAAGTGCAAAAATCTGCATGCACAATGTTAAATATCTCCACTAATGTGCGGATTTTAGCTGACTTCCATGTCCATATCCCAGCCTTAACTTCTCAGCATGGATCTGTGTGCACATATGGACAGAGGTGCCTAACCCTGTCCTTACTTCTATAGCTCCCCTTGTCCACATTGCGTAAATCCGTTCGTGCGTAGGATTGTCATGTCCTGTCAGACGGAACTCTGATTGTATGGAACTGTGTTCTGTACACACAGAGATCCGATGCGTAATATCACTCGTGCGCATGCGCAGTGCTCCTGTTAGGGCTGACTTCCGCACAAATATAGGCATACCCTCCAACATGACCCATTCCATTAGGTACAAAATACTCCGCTCATCAACTTCCAACTGGCAGTTACTATAGTAACCACCATTGTTGAAGATACAAATAGTTTTTTAAATATCAGTTAATTCATTTAAACCAGGTGAGTGACAGTTGGAAGCTCAGGAGCGGATTAAATTGTACCTAATGGAATGGGTCATGTTGGAGGGTCTGTATAGGGTGGATACGGGCCTAAAGTACCATTTACAGTTAAAGCTGTTCAGAATCGGTGAAAGCTATGTATTCTCCCTGCTTGCAGAAACATAGATAAAGATAATTAATTTAAACCCCTTACATTGCTACATGGTTGTCTAGGACCAGTTTTGTACCTAAAGACTAAATGTATTAAATGTACTAAATTGTGTTCCTTTGACAAAGCTGCTATTCATCTGGCGAAACGCGCGTCAGGCAACTTCGGGCTCCCGGGAATGCGCACCTGAGGACCCGTTCCATTACAGCACTGCTGACTGCTCTACAAGGAGGTTTTCTTTTCTGATGCTTAGACAAGAGAGGGTAAGATAAGCCCGGCAGGGCGAAGTGCGCCTGTGAGGACGCTAGTTCTTATAATAGGGACAGATACTTTTTGCAACAATTAGATAGGCTTTTCCTCCTTTAACTCTGCTCCATATTGTTTGAATTCATATGCAACTGATACCCCCTGTATTTTCCTCTTTGATATGGGTGATATGGTGGATTTAAATATTGTTACACAAATTGGCTGACTGTATTAGGAGCAGTGCTGTACTTCCTGCATGACTTTGGTATACGCCAACATATATTTAAATATTTGTATTTTGAAGTTTACTTTGGTGGCTGACTTATACATTGTTTGTGCTGAATGTTCTGTATATATTCATATTTCGCCTCTTTGCACTGGATATAAAATCATAACAAACTTTTAACCAAGTTGAAATAAATTGAAAACTTTTTAAACAATTCTATATTAACTTATCAGCTGCGGTCTATTTTTGTAGTTTGGCTCACTACATAGAAGGCGTGCGCTTTAAATATCTCCTATTTCCAACCAATACCAATGGTGGTATATTGGTGGTATAATTAAAATTCCCCCCTTTCTTTTTTTCCCTATTGCAGTTTTGTACCTCTTTGTTTTTCAGCTATAACTTTCTTCAATAACAGAACTTTAATCTGATAAACAAACAATGTTGTGTATATTTTAGCAAATGGGCGATATCTTGCACCCTTTGTTCTGATGATAACATACGCTGAAAAGAAAGATCTGTTTTAACAGCTTATTATGCCTGTTTTCTTTGCCAGACTCACAAAATCTATGACTATGGGGTCTGTGGAATTCTAAACTTTAGATGTAATTGATTGTAATCTTTCCTCAGCAGAGACTTGACAGTTCATAGGTTCCAGTAGTGTTTACAAAGGAGCTGTACTGCATGATTTTAATGATAAGAGGTTAAACTATTGCTGTTTCCAAATCCTAGCTCTGCTCCATGTATGAACCATCAGGGAGAGTCTGCTATGAAATGCAGCGGCCTTTTCCATTGTTTGTGCTATGTACAGTAATGCTACTTATTGATTAGAGATGACTTACAGTAATGTTGTGTAAAAGTTGTCAGTTGTCTCTTTAGTGTTCTTTATTATGACTTTGACAATGACAGATGAATATGTTAATTCTTCATCTCTTAGATAATGCAATCTCAATCATTCCTATCCTGTGACTGTCACACACATCATAGACTTTTTTTTTATTCATAGCGCCTCACAGTTTGACTTTATATCTACATTGATTATAGATATTTCTTTTATGTCCTATATGCTAAATTTTGCTTTTGCCTATTTCATTAAAAGGCTATCTCTACCAGCTGTTGCTAAGTCAGTAAAATGCTTTGAGGCACATAAAATAAATTATATAATATAAAAAATTGTGCCGTTACAATAACTATAGCATCTTTCACCAATTGTTGGGTTTTTTTTTAAATATGTATTTATTATAAGACCAGAAAGGGGCCAAAATGCTGGGGCCCGGGACACATCCGCAGCGCTCCGCTCCAAGAGTGATGTCACATAGAAGGGCGAAGCTCCACAGACCTGCATTTACAGCGGGCTGATGTGCAGGGCAGTCTTTCCGCTAATGTATGGCTCTCAGTAGTAAGTATCGGCACTGATACCTGCTTCTGCATGGTTAAGGTAAGTATTGGCTGACCCTATTTGCGCCTGGGTTTGGGACAAAAGTCCCAGTTGCCTGCAACCTGATAGCCGCCCTGAGACCAGGATTTGATACCATGCACTAGGTATTCCAAAAGTCTTCCCTTAAGTTACCCTCATATAAAAGTTGTACTAATAGTCATTTAAATTCTATCTATATAACAATGTTTTAATGGCAAACACCTTGACAGCAGAATACACAAGTTTACAGAATATTTTTTCTATTATGTTTGTTTCATAGTATCTGACCTCTACATGAGAATATTATCACAGTATAAGTGGTTGATTGCATCTCATGGGGTACAGGATCTCTTTGCACTGAAGCAGCAGGAAGATAAAAGCAACCCCAGTCCTATGTGCAGTACCCCCAGCCTTAGCCAGTTTTATAGCAATAAAATAAAACTGTCTATGACTAAAGCTGGATGCACACTTGTCCAATCCTCTCCTCACCAGTATGTTTACATTACACAATCCTGCAGCAGACCAAGGGCTGAATCCAGACTTAAGAAGGAGCTTGTAATTAAGGGCCTGATCCAGACATACGCATTAGGACGCCAGCCAGCAGTGTAAGATCGGCTTAAAAGCCAATCTGCGCATGCGCCGGGCAGATGTTGCCCGGCGTAGCTACGGCAACACCCAATCATTGATCGGGCGTCCGTAGCAGCAGTGTTGTAACGCTGGAAGGGGCGTCCCCCAGCGTTACTACGCTGCAGTTAGAGCAGGTAGGCGGGGGAAGGGAGGGTAATGAGGCTGGGAGGGCCAGTGTTACTACGCTCTAGTTAGTGTAGGGAGGCGTTATCGTCCAAGCATAGTTACCCTTGCTTGCGCTGACTGAAGTTAGGGTAGCCTTCAGCCGGCGTAAACGAGGGTAACTACGCTGGGGGCAGGGGGAGTGTCAGGGGGAGTCCCACGATGTAATGATGAGCATTAGTACGCTCAGCGCTACATCGTAGGTCTGGATCAGGCCCTAAGAGAGGAAAGTTACTCCTGGGCTAAACCATATTGATTTCATGGGAAGTCAAGTTAATTGTATTCTTTGCATGCAGAGATATAGCTTACTATCGCACTGTTATTTAGACATAGGATAGAAAACATCAACTCTCAACTCTTGCAACAGATGAAATATGACTCCCCTGAAATCAACATGGTTTTGTCCACAAGTAACTTTCGTCTCTTATTCTCCAGCTCCTTCTTAAGTTTGGATTCAGCCCCAAGTTCCCAGATACAACACCCAATCCATGAGACACAAGTATACAATGTTACAGCAGACCGCGACCTGCATCTGCTGAGAGGATACTGTCACCGTACACACTCTTCCAATCTTCGCCAGGCCATCTGTCACTCACACACAAAGACAGTGTTAATGTACAAGATGGAGATTCTATACTTTTCTCCCACATCTGTGTGTGCATATTGTGAATGTAACCACTTTGCTAAATGATATTCAAAGGTGTTGGGCTATACAAGATTGTTATACATTCATGACATGGTGGTACTTCATTTGTCACTTTATTTTTTGTTTTTTTGTTCTTGTTTAACATCCTTTAAGACCGGATCCAGAATTAAGTGGACTTTGCAAGTCTCTCGTGTAAGTCCTCTAACAAGTACCATCGCTGCATGAGAGCACCACATGTTACGCTAACGTAACTTCTAACATGCGAGATCCGTGGAAGGATCCTTCACTTCCGCAGCCTAATCCCTGCAATACAGACGGGATAGGCACGCTAATGACTTAAGAGAATAATGAATAGCTGGGGGCAGGGAACAGCAGTTTATTTTATTTATTAACAGGTTTTATCTAGCGCTATCTGATTACGAAGCGCTTTACAGACAATATTTAATGTTCACATCAGTCCCTTCCCCATTGAAGCTACATACTATGTTCACTAACACAGACACACACACACATACAGACAGACATTAGGGTTAATTTATTCAACAGCCAATTTACCTAACAGCATGTTTTTGGTGTGTGGGAGGAAACCGGAGCACCCGGAGGAAACCCACGTAGACATGGGGAGAATGTACAAACTCCATACAGATAAGGAATAGTCTGGGTATCGAACTCATGACCTCAGCACTGTGAGATTCAAGTGTTAACCACTGAGTTGCCGTGTTGCCCTCTACATAAATCTATGTCCAGTTCCGTGTGGGGAAGTTAAAGTAGGGTCCAGAACTCCGCACGAGAGAGGGCAATGACAGGGGCGTGCACTCCCCTCTTCTGTGCGGACTTTGAGACTCCCATACTTACGGAAAGAATGCAGGGGTCTGGTTCCGGCCCTTACTGAGGAATCTTACCAGAGAAATTCACCCGATGGAAGCTCTAAAAAAGAAATCATCAAGAAAATAGACCCTGATCACAATATTTTCATGATTGTTTTACTTCTTTTACCTAATTTGTTTATTACATATATCATTGCTTATCAGCCTACACTATTGTTGTGAGGTCAGAAGACTTGAATTGGCCTCTATCTTCTTTTTTTTTACTACAGGGTATCATTTAAATAAACTGTTGCTAGATCCAAAACTTCAGAGGCCAACTTTTAAAACATAATCGTTTAACTAAAATATTTGGAATGAAAAGGAAAAATACTGAAGTGACACATAAACAGATTAAATAAATGGTTATAGAAAAAAAAAAAAATTAAAATGATTGTATACAAAAGCATGCAGTTAAAAAAGACAAACAAGACCAAAGGGTGAATCCCCCCATGAATGGTATAACATATTCAAATCCAGTGAGACCTTGAAGTGTGTTGGAGGTCATTGCTGTTTATGTAACCAATACTTGTATAAATAGCACCCTCTGACATCAAGTTGGGAGCATTATACAGTAAAGAGGGCTCACACAACATGAGGGATTACTTAAAGGCCTTACCCCACACTGTATGTCATTGTTACACTGTGTCAGTCAGTGTGAGTCTGTAAATGGGATTGTGTGTTATTGTATGTCACAGTGTGTAGATATGTGTTAGGAAACAGTTTGATGTGATTAAATATTAGGAATAATGTACACTCTAATTTAGGTTTATTTATGGATATTAGACGTTACTTTAAAGGTCAGTAATAGGCAGCAATATGCAAATCACTCAACAAATAGCCATATACATATGTCTGGTCACTAACCAACATATGAGCTTCTTCTTTCCATATAATATATAATAGATGCCCATGACGCTAACACATTATGCTATACAGAGTGTGAGTTCTGAACTTCTTGCACAATTCTTCTCCTATTTGGTGACTCGTGTTGGAAAGTTTCATCAGTTTAATGAGTCATAGTTAATGCTGTTGTGCAATGTAAAGACTATTATGCAGAGCAGATTCCAATTTGGTGGCAGGTCTGAAAGCTAATCTATATAGTAATGTCTATACCCCAGACGCACCCAAATGCTTTCCAGCATACAATGTGTTTTCCTTAACTCCCATATACTGTACATGGCCTGTGCTGTCTATGAGTGTGAGCATACATTGCTGACACACTTCCTCATCCTGCAGACAGTCTATATAAGGATGACTGCTGTTCTCTGTCTTATGCATATCACAGAATATCATGTCATCTGCATTATATTACTCTAAGCATTGCTTATTAACCTTTCTGTGCCTTGCTGGTCCCATGCACTCTGCACCATCTCTGCCATCGCAGACTCTGGAGTTCACATTTCTTGAGCATCAAGCAATCTTCATATTTACCAGGCTTTTTGTATCAGGGGGCTTTGATCTGCATAGTCATTTGTAGGAGCAAGGTCATAGGACCTGATCCAGATTTAAGAAGGTCGCCCGACTTCTGCGAGCTGCTTGTGGAAGTTGGGTGATTATCTGGTGTTGCGCAAGTGCGCGCCAAATATCCTGCAATGGAACTCCTAGCTCAGTTACTTTTTCTGTGTGGGGGGTGCGTTATGCGAAATCCACATGTCTAATCATCCCCGCCAAAGTGGCCGCCTCGGCGTGCAGATGAAGGTGAGTGGGCGGCGGAAGTAATTCCACACAGTTCTGCATTCATACAGAAGCAGATCCGTGCAGAGATTATAAGGCAGGGTTCTGGTCCAGGTCCGTATGTGCGGGGGTCTGTAAATCTACACGTGAGAGGAGAGTGAACTCCTCTTTTTACTCCCCTCTCACATGTTCAGAACCCTACCTTAAAATCTGGATCCGATACATAATCATTGGCACGAGCTTCAGACTTTGGTTGAGACGACCTTAAACATTCAGTCTAAAGATTCATGGCCGTATTCACAGATCCGTTTTCACGTGGAGTTAGGTACGTATTTTTAGGTACGTTTTAACTGCGCATGCGTAGTCACTTTATTTACGTAAGTAACAGAATATACGCATGTAAGTGCTTTAGGCACTTGGGGACATACGTATGGATGGGTGGGGTTGAAATACGTACCTGTAAAGTTACGTGAAAGAGGGTGGGGAGGCATTTATATGAGTATTTCAGGGCGTGGTTACCTAGAATCGCACGTACGGAATACATATACGCATGTAGGTACACACGTAATGTTAGAGGTGGTCTATGGAGGCTTATGTCTACGATTGCACGGTTGTGAGAGGAGAGTGTCGTGGGTGTTGGTGGGTGTTTCCTTGCTATGTGCGTGCGTATAATTGCGCACTTTTAAAAAACGGATCTGTGAATACGGTACTCAGTCTCTCAATGTGCTGCTAATAGACTATCCACCTCCGTCCTCTGATGCTGACACAAGTATGCAAAGCAAATCTCAATTTGCATGTAAAGCTATTTGCGCATGTGGTTTAAGTACTGGGCCCAGTCTGGTGGAACTTATTAAAATTGCCTATGGCCCTAGTGGTGACATCAAGCAATGGCACCCTGACTTGCCCTCTAGGTCAGATATCTCCAGTCCCGATCCTTATTCCATATGTTTAATATTTCTCTCATTGGTTGTGCAAAAATAAGTGTCGAAAATGATAATTGTTGAGAGAATATTCGTTACTTATTTATTTTTTGTGACAAGAAAGCAGCAACCAAATATGAATGTTTTACCGTTTTGATATCATTTGGTTCCAAAGCAAAAGTCTTGGGCCCAGATTTACTAAGCTGCAGGAAAGAAAAAGTAGAGTAAATCTGGCCTTGGTCTTTTCCACCTTTTGTTCTATTACTTTTACAATAAGCCGTTCAATGAACTGTAAATAATTCTGGAAGTGTCTGTTGCAGTTAGCACGTGTGACTGTATTACACATACACCATATGGCGGATCACAAATGACAGTCATTCTGAAGCTTTCAGTATTTGTCTGAGTATTAATATATGTTATAATTTCACGTTGCTCCCTTTCTTAAAAATTAAAGTTCTCCAAAGACAAGGGTTTCAGCTATATTTATGGCTTCTTTCCAGCCCAGGATTTCTCTTGAAAAGTTGACACCTGTAGGTTATAGGCATAAATTTCTTCTGCCCCAGAACTAATTGCCTGACATTATACAACATAAGACTCTTCTGTGTAATCCATCACATATTCTCAGCACTAAGGGACATAAGTCTAGGTAGGCTGTGATGTCTTAATTATCTAATGGTAACCAAACTAACGAAATGTGCAAGGCTAAATACCTAAAATGTAAATATACAGTCAGCTGGGGTGAGATGATGGGCCAGATCCAGAACTACGGCCCCGGGCGTATTTACGCTAGCCGTAAGCATAACTTCGGCTTTAAATACGTTCTGCGCATGCGCCAAGCAGATGTTTCCTGTCGTAACTCATGGCTGCCGTAATGGAAAATAGGTCGCTCATAAGATTTGCGTAATTACGGCCAAATGGGCGTGCCTATATTATGATAGCCGTAAATATGCTCCAGTTACGGAATGTAGGCAGGGGGAGGCATTTCAAAA
>WWET01000611.1:567987-591041 GCA_011038615.1 Limnodynastes dumerilii
AGCAGGCGTAAGGCAGTGAAATTACGGCCGATCGTGGGGAGTATCCGGGGAGTGAATTGTGTTTACAATGTGTGTAAATACAAACAGCGCTCGTTCATAGTTCTGGATCTGACCCGATGAAGAAATAAGCGTGTACAGCAAAGCAGGAAGCTTGATTGAAAAATAAATTCAAAATTTAAAGGTCATCAGGAGAATATATTCCCAGCACAACACTGTCAAGTAAAAAGGCTGTACAGTAATTGCACCTATCTTCGTTCCAATCAATTTTTCCCTGTTGTGTTTTGTTTTTCGATTGCTTTTTATCGTGATGATTTTCAGGATGTCTCTGTCTCCCTAAACACTTCCTGAAGCAGGTTAACGGGCTAGTGACATCATCGGCTACTCAGCTGCCAGTTCATCCCAGCTGCCAAATACTGTCAGCTTCCAGAAACAGCCATGAAATATTATTATTATGCAGGGGAGGTATCAGAAGGGATTTCTTAACTGTAACATGGGAAGAAGTGGGAGACTTTGTGGGTCCATTTATCAAACTCTAAATATTCAGCATTTGTGATTTAATGCCTGCTTAAAAAATAAGGTCACTCTGAACATGCTGTCCTTATAATGGATTTATCGTAATACTCTTTTCTCTCTCTGTACATCGATGCCTACTTCTGTTTCAACAGCAGAGGAATAGTTTCGGAGCGGAGTTATCTAACTAGTATGGTTAAAGTGAACTCTTAAATCAAGGGGTCACATGGATATTATTACAATAGATTGAGCGCAATTAACAAGGAAATTAACTTGTACAGTTGTAAAACGTTTTCATCCTTCACTATTGCACAGAAGAAATGCAGCCCTGCTTGTATTTGTCACAAGGACTCTTATTGAATCTCATTTTAAAGTGCCTCTAAATGCCGAAGCGTTGTACTTTAGATCCAAAGTTACATGTTTCCGCAGAAGTATGCATGCCCTCCATTAGGTACAAAATACTCTGCTCCTCAGTTTCCAGCTGTCAGTTACTATGGTAACCACCTTTGTTGAAGAGGCAAATAGTTTTTTAAATATTAGTTAATTCAGTTCACCAGGTGAGTGACAGTTGGAAGCTCAGGTGTGGAGTATATTGTACCTAATGGAATGGGTCATGTTGAAGGGTCTGCGTATGGTTGGACTGCCACAGCCTCTGACAGTTTCCTATGTTTCAAAGGGGTTTTCTTTTCTTTTTATTTAAAAATACAGACACCCCTTAAAATTATTTTGAAATTTATTTACAGCAATTCCTGAGCATAGTTGCGGAAGTCTGCTGCTATTTTGGCATATATCATATATTTACATTTTAAAAAGTCAATATTTATATCAATGTGCTTTGTTTTATTGTTTTTTGAAAAAAGGCCATTTCCCTATTGAAAAAACTGCACCTATGACTATGACTTACACCATCCCCTGACATGGTGTAAGGTTTTCACAGAAGTGCAGGCAGCTTACACAGCTACTGCACCTATTTAAATAAGTTAAACTCCGCTTGTATATAGTAAAACCTGCCCCTACTGTAAAATTTGCGTGCGTAAGTAGGTCGTCGTTTTAACTCTGGAACGGGTCCTGCAGTCTGAGTTTGAGTGAAATATTATGAATATATAGTGACACATGATACACACAATGTCTTGTCTCAATTTTTATTTGATCAATCTTTATTTTCTTTAGTGTATGGGATTCAAACTTCTTTAACCAAAGTTTTTCATGTCCAGATTGTAAAATGAACCTGGATTCTGTGCCCAATGCAGATAATGCAAACTGTCGACCTGCCGATTCCCTCTGAGCTGAGGTGAGCGGTTGCTGAATAACGTTACAGACTGAACATACAGAGATCTCTCTTAGTGGGTGTATTTAAATAGCACTGAATGCTATGCTTGTCCCATGCCTATTGCTGCAGTAGTAAAGTCTAAAGATCGCGCTTACGCAATGTAGGTACAGAAATGGTACGTAGAGAGCGTAAATAAGCTACTACGCATGTGTAGTAGCTCAATTCTTAAAACAACGCACGTAAGACGAAAATTACGTAACTGAATCCGGACATTCATTGTTAGCAGATAGAATCACATGAAGTATCCCAGTCAATGTCAGCTGTTCCTGTGCCTCAGAGAAGGACAGCCCAGTTACCTGAGTTCCAAGCTATTGGAGTGAAACCTGCATTTGATCAGTGTCCATTATATTGTTTCCACATGAATATTGATGGATCAAATCCACAAATAATTTTCCCAGCGTTCAGTAATGCATGTAATCCCCTCTAAGCAGTCCCTTCATACAGATGGACTGCCAAAACCCAGACCTTGCCTTAAGTGTTATGACTGATGCAAATATGAAATGGCGGCAGTTCAGACGGGTATGGTTTGCTGATACAATAGTCTGTTCTGCAAAAGACCATCGTACAGCAGTTAAATGGTGACTGTCGGCAATTGCTGTGCGTAGCGTATTTACGCCAGCATACCTACGATGCACTCCCCTCGGCACTCCCCTTGGTCGTACTTATTTTAGCCTTCTTAAGCCCAGCAAACCATACCTTAACTTTTCTGATCGTAACCGCGGGCGTCCGTAAGCTCAATGCGTAGTTATGACGCTTTGCACGCCCATTCTGTACAATTTAAATGTCTCACCCCGCCCACGGTCCGTATTTAATAAAACATAACTTTAAGCAAATTATATTGGGGAGGTAAGTGAAATAAGGTGGCTAAATGAGGGACTGTCACTGATAAAATGCTTGCAGAAGCCAGGTGATGTTCGATGTTGTAACTCCTATCATACGCAACTCAGTGCTGTGCAATAGGTTTTTTTGTTGGGGAGCGTTCCTCTAGTTCCTCATGTTACTCATGTCTAATCCCCACAGGAAAGGCGACAGGCATGTATATTAAGGTAAGCGGGTGCCGGAATCTGCATTTGGATGGATGGAATTCTGTGCGTAGATTTTAAGGCAGGGTTTTGGACACGAAAGTCCAGTACTCCACATGTGAGAGGGGAGTGACAGAGGACTCATTGACCTCTGACCTCTGTCCTTGAATCAAGACATCCATTCCTCACAAATGAAGCTACCAAAACCCTCATTCACTCTCTAGTCATATCACGCCTCGACTACTGTAACCTCTTCCTCGTTGGTTTCTCGCTCACCTGTCTTGTCCCCCTTCAATCTATACTCAGTGCTGCTTCCAGGCTCATCTTCTTTCACGCCATTCTACCTCAGCCTCTCCTTTATGTCAAACACTCCACTGGCTTCTTGTCCGTTTCAGACCTCTTTTAAACTCTTTACCCTCAACTTTAAGGTCATCTCCTCATCCACTGCTCCCTACCTTTCTTCCCTCATCAACATGCACACCTTTTCCCGCCCTCTCCGTTCAACTTACCACAGCTGTCCGACCTCCCTACTGATCACCACATCTAATGTCTGTGTCCAGGAGTTCTCCCGTGTTGCATCTGTGTACTGGAATGACCTCCATTCATCAGTCAGACTCTCCCCCACATTGCAGGTCTTCAAGCGCTCACTCAAAATGTACCTGTTTAGGCTAGCCTACCCCTCCTCCTCTTAACAGCCTCACTGCATCCTCTATCTATCCCTTTTCCTTTCTTCCCCCCTTCTCCGCTCACACCAGTAGTCCACTTTCTTCCCCCTCCTTATGTCTTCTGTAAGTTCATCCCTCCCACTTTTTGTGTTAGCTCACATGAGCTCTATGCTAGTGTTGTTTCCTCCTCCACCAATCCCCCCTCACTTCGTACCCTCTTGTCCCCCTCTGCTACCCTTTTACTCCATCCCCACCTGGTGGCTTCCTCTCAATCTCTCACTGTGCTCTATCCCCCTCTGGCAAGCTTGACACCTTGCATTTTGCCTTGCTATCTGTGCTTGCTTCACTTTATAGTTTTTTTGTGATATTTTTATATTTATATTGTATTTTATTATGTACTATGCTGTCTGTCCCTGTCCCGTATGTCTGTACTATATATTATTATGTACTATGCTGTCCATCCCTGCCCTGTATTTCGGTACTGTATATTATTATGTACTATTTTGTCCATCTCTGCCTTGTATGTCTGTACTGTATATTATTATGTACTATGCTGTCCATCCCTGCCCTGTATGTCTGTACTGTATTTTGTTGTATTTGTATGGTGCTTCGGACACCTTGTGGCGCCTTATAAATAAACGATAATAATAATAATAATAAAAATGGAAAGGGAGGGTTAGGGTAAGGATTATGGAAAGGTTTGGGGTAAAGTTTAAACTTACCATTCGGAGCTCCGTCTTTGGTGGTCCGGGGATTGATTGGTTTGCCTCTGATTTTCCAAAAAAGAGCCATTCACAGCGGCAACACACAGCCATCATGACCTAAATCCAGCCACATTCCAGTCTGTATGTCTTTTGTTACAACCACATTTAAAAAAGAAACATGCAGTAAACCAGGGAAATGAAATTATTAACGGATTAATAAGAACAGCCTCACAACAAGGAGCCAATATAAGCTGGCTATAAACTGTTCACAAAGAGTATTTTCCATATCATGACTGTACATATTTTATTTAGGAATGTACCATCGACAAAAATCTATCAATAATTATGTGTGTGGTGTCATGCGCCTGTCAATATTAATGTAATTATGATTAAAGCAATTGTGCACATCTTAACTAGATCAAATACCTTTTCCAATAGCACTGCTATCAATTGAAGCATTATTATTGAGCCGCTCTGTAACTAGATGCATTGTTACAAGACACATATGTCAATTTACCTTATGTCGAGAAAAAATATCAACATTTAAATTAAGACCCCTGTAAACTACATCAATATAAATTAATGGCGTACAGTTACTACTGAAGGTTTTGCTTCAATAACGATACATTTTTTTTATGTCAGCAAAAATAAATTAAAATTGGAAAATATATTGAAACGGCGATAAAATGAAAGTAATTAGCCATATAACACTTTTATAACAAGTAAAACTTCAGACACAGCCAGTGAGAAAATATTGACTTAAAATTATGGAACTGAATATATATATATATGGAGGCATGGGGTTTTATGGCTTTTTAAGAAATTAATTAGTAATGTTTCATAAAGCAAAATGTAGGTAATTTCAAAGCTTTACAGCTTTATCTCTTCAAAAAGAATGTCATACACTAACGCCTCTCATCCTCCATTAAACTTCAGTGTGGTTATAATACTTAGGAATTGTTAGTAGGATCACAGGTGGCAAGAATCCACCTATGGGGGAGAACTATTAACTGAGGATGGGCATTCAAATAAGAGTCACAAACTAATACTGTATTACCAGCTACCTTTACATAAGCAATTGTTTAGACTTCTGCCTGCTGATTGCCCTTGCCAGTTGTCCCGCAAAGGATCTCTTCAGGTGTATTTAGTTCCATACGCCCTGGAGATCCATCCAACAGGGCGGAGCCCCGTTAACCATGGCAAGTTACATTCAACAGCGAGTAATATTTATTAGCCCATGCTGCAACGAGAGTAAAACAACCAACTATCAGTGAGGATTGAAAAGTAGTGGCACGAACGTCCTGACTCCTTTTAAAGCCACTTTGGATTCAGTGAGACCAAACCTTACTTTATTTCAATACCTTTGTTACTGCAAAAAGTGAACATTATAATTCCACTAATTGGAGCCACTGAAAGCTTCTACTATATTGCAGATCACATTAATCTGGTGGTCTCCCTTCTTCAATAAGACTCTTACAATATTAAGTGCAATTTAGATTATTTGACTAACTATTGACCTGTATAAATATTGCTGCTGTTTCTATAAAAGATTGCTTCATATTGCTGCTACATCTATTAAAAAACTAACCTAATATTGAAGGCCTCTTTTCACAGAGACTTAACTGTGATGCAAAGTTTTTTACCAGGATATATAATCAGATTGACATCAGAGCTAGTGCACTTATCAACAATTGTTTATGAGAATTGTAGAACAGTGAAATTAGTATTTATGGGCCCATAGATTTTATATTTATTTTTATTTTAATGACTTTATTTTTGTTAAGTGTTAAAATTAATAAAATGTATTTTCAAGTGTGATTGACCATATCCAGTGTTTTAGTATTTTTGAACTGGTATATGCGCCTGATTTCTCTTTTTCAGTTTTGTTTTTTGTTTTAGGTTGTATTGCACAACACCCTTCCTGGCTGCAATTTTGTTATTTGTATTTGTTTATTTACTGTAGCCTTTGTTAATCCTAAATACCAGCTTTATTCATTTGTGTAGATTAAGAAGGCTGTCTGGGACATACAAGGGATTGAAAGGATAGGTGAGGTATAAAAGGGTGTGAAAGGATAGCTAGGACATATAAGTGGGTGAATAGATGGTTAGATACATACATGGAGGATTGAAAGGATAGCTAGGACATATAAGGGGGTGAATAGATGGCTAGATAAATACAAGGAGGAATGAAAGGATAGCTAGGACATATAAGGGGGTGAATAGATGGCGAGATACATACAAGGAGGATTGAAAGGGTAGCTAGGACATATAAGGGGGTGAATAGATGGCGAGATACATACAAGGAGGATTGAAAGGATAGCTAGGACATATAAGGGGCTGATACATATAATACGTAAAAGGGGGTGTGAAAGGGTGGTTAGACACATACAAGGGAGGTGAAAAGATGGTAGGGGACATATAAGTTATACATATATGGCCAGATCCAGACCTACATGCGCAAGCGATTTTACGCTAGCCGCTAATGTAAAATTGCACATAAATACTACACATGCGTGCGGCAGATGTTACTCCACGTAACTCAGAGCGTAAGGGCCAGTCACGTATCAACAGCGTAACTACGGATGAAGGGGTGTACCAGCCATACGACACCCTTAATTATGCTTTGGAGGCGGGGTGAGGCATTTTAATCGTACAGTATGGACGTGCCTAGCCTTGTAAGTACGTGAGGCCTATACCTACGTCAGTACTTACGCTGTGTAAAGTTAAGGGAGGGTGCAGTAGGTGTAAAACGGCCAAAGTACGTACATGCGAGGTGAGTGCCTAGGGGAGTGCTTAGTGCCGATCTGCATACTTACCCATTCAAAAAAATTCTAAAATGGCTGTTTTTCAAAATATTTCTAAAACAGCCATATCTTACCGGAGACTGACAACAAACTATAGGAGGGGCCCCCAAGAATTTGCTGTATCGGGAATCAGAATTCCTCTTGGAAGCCCTGATTATCATAAACCCACAATACATTTTCTGATTTGTTCCTTAAATTAGTGAGATTTTCCTTGAATTGATGTAATTTATTTTACTGAAGCTCGTGCAATCTTGTGCATCTTACTTATATACTACTATTTGCTTACATCTAGACACATGTTGAAATTCCATTCTAGAATGTTTACATTTATTTTGCAGGATGAGCACCCATTGCATTCCCAGAAATTCAAATGTACCCTGTGTGGCTTTGGAGGTTTGCCAGTCCTAGATTTTAAATTGTGTCTACACTACAGCTGTTGAACAACAGCTGAGATAGAAGACAGGGAGCTTGGAAGGGGAAAATTAAGTCTATAGTGGCTGAAACTGTGAATACTGTAACAAGAGCATATTATTTTTATTACATGATACAGAAATATTAGATGAGGCCACTATTTTATTTAAGAATATGGAAGGTAATCAGGGGCCGTATTCACAGATATGTTTTTTTGTCGGGTTACGTGCATATTTTTAGGAGCGGCTTAACTGCACATGCGTAGTAACTTTTTCCACGCAAATTACGTAGTATTTGCGCACGTAAGCACGTTAGGCACCCACTTGGGGACATAAGTACGGAGGGATGTGATTGTTTTCCATACATTCGAAGTTACACAAAAGTGGGCGGGGGGAGGCATTTAAATGGGTTTTTAAAGGCGCGGTTAGTAAGATACGTAACACACGTGCGTAAGTACACGCGTGGAGTTAAGGGTGCCCTATGGAGGTGGAAGTCACCGAAAACCCATCTGTCCCTGTACCTATGCTACATTAACAAAAACAGTCCCAGCGATGAGTCATCTTACAGCATTGGAGTTCAAAGAGCACCCCCGCCGGTGCACTCGGAGGAGGCGAGTGATCCCCGACGCGCGTTTCGCCGGAACAGGCTTCGTCAAGGCTGCAGTAAGTCACCAGGTGAACAGGTAAGTGTTTATATAGTGCTGTTGTCCAATCACATGGCGTATATTGGTGAAATCAAAGCGCACCTGGAGACCTCCGATACTATGGGCATAAGTAAATAAAAAACAAACATGAAAAATGAGAACATGATTATATAATATCAAGTCTAATGGCCAATACAGATTAAGAAATTCAAAACGTGCAATATTTTCGATCAGGCAACGAGGGCACTAAATAACACCACATGCTGAGGAGCCCAAATCGTAATAGTTAGAGTAAACAAAGGAAGGCATAAATATATTTAAGGCCTCCCAGGCTGGCTAATTAGTTACATGCCGTCTTATGATATAACCCGGCATGTAAATGGAGGTGGGGGAGGCTGCTTTTGGCACCAAGCCCCAACACCTGGTACGCATGTGCAGTACCAACAAAACATAATCACTTCTACAAGCAACTTGCTGGAGTCGGGTGCCCGATGGAGTTTAGGAGCAGGTCCAGTGTTATGATGTCAAAGGTTCTTTGTAAGAAATTGTAAGAAATATAATGTATTCGTCAGTTAAATATTGAAACTCCATCTTGACTTTGGTAAGGCCAAAGCAGGTTCTGTTTGGTAAGGACATGCATGTATTTAACCAATAAATGTTAATTTCAGACATATTGAATAACCCCATGTTTGAAAGGGCGGCTCACAACTCCTAAGTATATAATCTCATTTGTACCTTCGAATCATATTTGATTCAGTGGTTTGTGTGCACATACTGTGATTGAAGAAACCTGACTATTCTAACTTTATTCTAACAAAGAATTACCATGTGTCAGATTCTACATGCTGGCTTATGGTCATGGACTATCTAAGTTTTACTCCATGTAAGACAAGTCATATGGCATTAGACACAACCAAAGATCTACCTAGCAAATGACCTATAAAATCTGTATTTTAGTGGTCTATTGGTGGCAATTAAGCAATTCTGACTCAAAGCTTGAATCGTTTTCCCATCAGTAAAAAAAAAAACCCTCGGATTATCATTATTTTTTAAACCAAGAATTTTCTGAAACACTATGAAGAAAATCCATTAAATATTTTTATGGCCCTTGGTGGAATAAACTGGAAAGATTTGCCTATTTGTTTAACGTACTCATTATCCTAGCAGGTAACTTCAGCCAACCGCGTGTTTTGTCCCAATGATTCTTTCAGAAGGAGTACGAGAGGGATTCCTCAGCAGGGAAGTCTGCACTGTGGAACCATTTTCTACCCATGATTGCTAGATTCGAGGAAAAGCTCTTGTTAGGTTAACGTAACACACCCACTGTGAAATGAAAAACAATCAAGAAAGATTTTTTTTTACTAGCAAGTCAATTAGAAAATATGAGCTCAGCACTCTCCCTTTAATGTAATCAGTCCTCATTTAGAGCAATACCTTCTTCCTTGGGATCTATATAAGGATTGAAGACCTTAAGGTTATAATGCCTTTATGAATATCATTTAGATACAGTAAATAAAAGAGCACATTTGCAGACACCATAAAATGATATGAGTGCAGTAACACAGGGTAATAACAGTGTACAATAAAATAGTCTTATTGCTAATAAAAAAAATGTACTACTTTTAGTAGGAAACAACTGATAAATAAATAATGGCGTGAAACTGTTAAATATAATTGAATAAAAGCATAAAACATGAGAGCATTGCACATTTGAATAATGTATTTGGTATTAAGACTATAGGAGCCTGTATGTGACACCAGATGCCAATGTTTCATTTCATTAATTAATTAATTTCATTCATTCATACTCCACCCAAATTACTGTAAGCTACAGACGCCTGTCACTTCTCAGATTTAACTGTCTTTAATTATCACTTACAACTCCCTCTTCTGATCACAGCTTGCAATTAATACTCTCTTCAGATTAGTATTACTGTTCCCCAAGTGTACCATCACACTGTTTCGTTTATTAAACATCTGCTTCATGTTTTCCAGAACGAGTCCTTGTATGATTCAAGTACTTCCCTGATGTTTTATTCACTTGACTATCTTGTCAATGTTGTAAATTAGCCTTTTAAATAGGATTTATAAACCCAGGTCATTTTTAAAGATTTACTTCTTTGTGGGTAGTAATATTATAAAAGTATCCATGTGGTGATTGTGTTAAGTATTTATAATTGTGACATTTATATTGTGACATCTGTGATAGATTTCATTGGGGAGAAATACTTGTCATGTTCTGCAGAGTTGACTTGGGCAAAGATGATTGGTTAACGGAATGGCCAGTGCATGGTAATACTGCATGTAACAGTAGGTGAGCCTATGCCTAACCCACTTAGCAAACAATAACATTCATTAAATACATCTCTGCACAGTACCATCTGTGAACCAAAACAGGATTTTCTCCCTGTACAGCTAACACTATTTGGATGGGTTAGCAATGTGGCACAATGTATTGCTTCTTCCCAATGATGATCATTACTAACCACAGCTTCATCTGTGTGGGGTGCATGTTACCATTGTGTGGGTTTCCTGTGGGTGCTCTAGTTTCCCTTGCAGGGATTAGGCGTACACCTCTATTGTGATGACCCATTCGATGGATCTCCTAGCATAGGGAAGTAAGTTCTGTGCGCCAGTAGATCCATAGCATAAAATCTGGCCCATACATGCGCATTGCCAGAATAACACCAGACTTCAACAAGCAGGTTGTGGAAGTCGGATGTAGTTACTAAGGACTGTATTCTCACCTAAGTGTGATATAAGTATGAACGGTTTAGCAAAACTACGCACCTAAGTAGCAAGGCAGCTCACATGACACTCCCCTCGGACCTACGGATTTTAGCTGACTTCCGCCACCACAGGGCAACCTTAACTCTCTGATGCATATATTTGTGCTTAAGTTGCTAAGGTACGTGCGTACTTTCCTAACCGCACCCATATTAGGCCATTTAAATGTCTCCCCCCCGCCCACTTATACTTAAATTCCCACGTACGGAGGTCTGGTACGCCCCTTCGGACATATCTCACCAAGCACGTATGTAAAGTCCGTGCCTAATGGATTTCTGTGCCTAAATCCTATGTAGCTTGCGTAAAAAAAGTTACTACGCATGCGCAGTTCATCTGATCCTAAAAATACGCACAGAAAAAGTAGCAACATCGTAACTGTGAATACAGTCCTAACTCAGGATCAGGCCCAAGAAGCTGAGATCTATCTGTTTTTTGTTTTTAAAACTTTTAATCTACACACGGTAGGGTTTAATTTAATCAGAAACCAATTAATCTACGAGCATGTTTTTGAAGTGTGGGGGGAAACCAGAGCACACAGAGAAAACCCACATAGACACAGGGAGAACATACAAACTTCACACAGATAAAGCCTAGTCCAGGAATTGAACTCATGACCTCAGCACTGTGAGACACAATGCTACTCACTGAGCCACTGTGCTGACCTGGTCATGTTTTCCTAGTGAATGCATTCTACCTCACTGCATTTTTTTGGGGTACAAATTCATTTAAACTCATCATTAGCCTTGAATCTATCAATTTTGCAACAACTACTGTGCTGGCAAGCCAGGAGATT
This sequence comes from Limnodynastes dumerilii, assembly GCA_011038615.1. Classification (NCBI taxonomy): domain Eukaryota; kingdom Metazoa; phylum Chordata; class Amphibia; order Anura; family Limnodynastidae; genus Limnodynastes; species Limnodynastes dumerilii. The sequence continues at coordinate 579,657 of WWET01000611.1, forward strand.
TCTTCATCTGGTGAATGTTACCACAATTACAGTCTTGGAAGTGTTTCTAAGAGAAAATAGTTATTTTTTTTTCAATTTCATATTGTGAAAAGAAAGAGTTTTGTGAAGCGGTGGACCCACTATATAAACAACAAGGTCCGATCATCTGAGCGCTTGTCAATCACTTGCTAATATAAAGATGCAAATCATGAAGTGGTTCTGCTTTACACGCCTGCCCTTACTTTAATAATCTGCTGCTCAGAGGACAGCCTGTAAGCTCCTTGGGGAAATTCATAAGTGCAGAGGTAGAAAAGATGAGGCCATTTATTCTCTATCTCACCCCTAATTCAAAGTACTTGAATGTACATATTCCATAAATCAAGTTGACTTGGGATTAGATTCTAAAGCCCTAAACAATTTAAAAAAAAAAAAAAATACAAAAAAAGCCTGAGGCATTTTCTATGGGTTGATGAAATAGGGTACATGGTGTAGCCATGACGATGGTTTCTCTGTAATTTTTCATATGTAAAAGGACATTTTAAAAACATATCACCATTATGATCCAAGAGCTGTCTGAAATGCGCCTTCCTCGCCGTCTGATCCGTTTGATGTTGATATGGAAGATTCTCAACACTTTATCTAATAGCATCAGCTAAGTCGCTGACAAATATCGCAAATATTCAGCTGCTGAACTTGTAACTGAGGTTGCAGTTTTTTTTTCCTATTTAACAAGACATCGACCTCTCAACTGCTTGATAATTCAGCTCTGGGCATCCAGCTATGGCGTCTACAATCATCTCTTTTGCTTTTACAGTGATATAGGGCCTGATCTAGAACTACGCACTACCGCCAATCGTATTTACGCCAAACGTAAATACAATGCACACCCTCGGACACTCCCCTTGGTCGGCCGTAATTTCACCTCCTTACGCTTGCTGAGCCCTACTTTAACTTTTCCTATCGTAAGTATGTCCGGTCGTAAGTACGCGATGTTCGTAACAGCCTAAGCACGCCCATACTGTACGATTTAAATGCATCCCCCGCCTACATTTCATAACTGCTATCGTAATATAGGAATGCCCTTTCGTCCGTACTTACGCCAATGTTACGGATGACCGATTTTCAAATACGCCCAACACCGAGTTACGACAGGAAGTAGTCACTGTGCGCATGTGCAGTGACTATTTTTAGACGAGGTTACGCTTACAGCAGGCGTAGTTCTGGATCTGGCCCATAGTGCACAGTACTAGTAAGGCTTACACCTTTACTATGTGACAGATCATTTATGGTTAGCCACAAAAATGAACATAGGAGTAAGACTATAGTCTTAGAATTGAGGTCTTATGATTGTTTTGATTTACAAGTATCTTAAGATACAAAATCTTATGGATGTGATCCAGAGGCGGAACTAGTGAGTTTTGGGCCCAGGTGCAAAAAAATATGCTTTGGCCCTGATGATATCCCAGGTAACCCAGTGGGGAGCTAGGGCGGTGCAGTGATGACGGCTGTGGGCCCTTGTATCAGCATGGGCCCTGGTGCCATTGCACCAATGGTAGTTCCGCCCCTGATGTGATCAGGGGCGTAGGAACGGACATTTTCATCGGATAGTGGTGGTGGTAGGGGCAAAATGCCAAGGACTACTATGGGCCTGGAGCCTCTGTTCTCATGTTTGGTATCTCAATTTACAACTTCTGTAACAGTGACTGTGGATATACAAAGACTCCCAAGTCAGTTTCATGATTTATTTTACTATAAAAATGTATTTACACTTTATTAAAGTACAGCTTCTGGTCTCGTGTGTCTGCTTCTGCTTACTGCCAGGGGGGGGGGGCACAGCCATTGGTGCAACAGGGGCAATGGCACCAGGACCCATGCTGGTACAAGGGCCCATAGCCATCATCACTGCACCGCCAAAGCTCCTCACCGGGTTACCTGGGATATCATCAGGGCCAAAGCATATTTTTTTATACCTGGGCCCACAACTCCCTAGTTCCCTCTGATCACTGCAAATTGTGATCGCAAAATGTCAGGGCTTCAAAGGGAAGAAAATGTATGAAAACAATGAAGATCATTTCTTTTTTGGTAAATACAAAAGACAACAGTTGGCAAGTTCAAATAAAGTTGTTATTGTTTCATCTCTATTCTCATTTCTATCATCGCCATTTGCTTTTGTGTAGAAGTTCATGGCGGGAGACAAAACACAGTCTTTGCCCACCCAATAGAAATCATGGGGGACAACTGCTCCCTCTGACCCCCCCCTTATGCCCTGTTCCTACATCCCTGGATGTGATATGGCTGCTCTAAGAGCTACAGACATGGGTGTTGTATAGATGTTATAGAATGTTGTATATATGTCATTACAAATAAACATTATTAGTGTTATTAGTATTTTAAAACCCTGATAAGGTCCTGAATGTGAACTTTTGAGCTGAGAAAACTTGATTGATCTTGACTTGACTGTAATGTGACTGTAATGTGCGATAAAGACAGCAGACCGTATTCACAGATTCGTTTTCACGTGCAGTTGCGTGCGTATTTTTAGATACGTTTTAACTGCGCGTGCGTAGTAACTTTATTCACGGAAGTTACGCAGAATATACGCACATATGTGCTTTAGGCACTAGGGGACATACGTACAGAGGGGCGGGGCTGAGTTACGTACTTGAAAAGTTACGTGAAAGAGGGTGGGGGGAGGCATTTAAATGAGCCTTTGAGGGTGCGGTTACATAGAATCGCACGTACGGAATACATATACGCACGTAAGTACACACATAAAGTTAGAGGTGCTCTATGGAGGCGTAAGTCTACGATTGCACGGCCGTGAGAGGGGAGTGTTATGGGTGTTGGTGGGTGTTGGCTTGGTACGTGCGTGCCTATATTTGCGTACTTTGGAAAAAACGCTGAATCCGGTCCAGCATTTCACAGTAAATGGCGGGATAACTCTCAACATGAATATGGATGGAGTGGGGTTTGCTGTTAAATGCCGATTTCTGACAGTCTCCATTTTTGATTGCGGCAGTTGAGTGGCTCCCAGAGGCGAGAGATTTCTATGTCTAAAAGGTAAGTCTTCCCACTAACTCTAACCTTAACTCTTCCCTAACCATAACCCTCCATTTTCTGCAGTCTAATCCTTACTTTCCCCTTGAGCCCTTACCATCCATGTCCCGCAGCCTAACCCTAACCTTCCCCTTAAGCCTTTGCCTATCTTTCTGAAGCCTTTACCCTAACCTCAGGCCCGCTGTGGCCTAAGCCCTAACCTTTTGCAGTCTAAGCCCTAATCCTAACCACAGCTCTTGCAGATGTTTTGCTATTGGGAACAGGTAGAAAAAGTTCCCAAGAGCAATCTTGTCATTGGTGAGCATTTCGAACATGATATGAAATAGGGTCGTCCAGACCAGAAACTGCATCCCGATGGATGTATAGATGCAGGAGTCTCACAGGTGGAAAAAACACACTAGATTTTCAGATGCAGATTAAAATAATCCCTGTTCTTAATCCACTCATTACTTCTCATTCTCATTTTGGGAAGTAACACCCACTTTTCATGAACCTGCCACTTTAATGCTCCGTAGATTGGAGCAGTTGCATACACTATAGTTCCACCATTAGATAAAAGGATAACGGCGCTTACACTACAGAGGGACAGCGCAGCTAGCCTTATGTAGGAACCCACCTACAAAAAATAGAAATATAAAAGAGCAAGGCAGCGCAGAGGCCCTAAATAAAAATCAATATAAGAATTTGCTGTGATGGTTGATAGAAACAACACTGATGAATAACAAAAAACTTTTTTAATATATAAAAAATAAATATAAATAAATATAAAACAATACAAATAATAAATGCACGACCCTTACTAGAGCATAAATCAACATAGTTAGAATACTGAGATGTTATACTTAGCAGATCAGATGGATAACATGGACACACGGGATAGGAGATTTCCTCAGAGAGCTATTGAATGCTGATCCTGAGCTAGCTGGGAGCATGTAAATGCAGTTTTGTTCTTTTTATGCAGTAAAAGCTTTTTTTTCTTTACTCTTTTTATACTATTAACAAAATACTCAGTTGAAGCTCTTTCAGGTTGCTGTACCATGAAAACCTGAGCACAGAAATGATTTCTATCACAATTGAAAATTCAAACTCATAAGTAAAGCTAACTAGCAAGTTTCTATTATATTATCACAAGCACAAAGGGCCTGATCCAGACCTACGCTGGTGTGCGTAGCATATTATCGCCGAACGTACCACCGATGTACGGCAATAGGCACTCCCCTTGCTCGTACCTAGTTTAGCATCCATACGCTCGGCAAACTCTACCCTAACTTTTGTGTTCGTTTCCGCGCCCGTCCATACGTTCATTGCATATTGACGACGCTTAGCACGCCCATACTGTACAATTTAAATGGCTTCCCCCGCCTATATTCCTTAACTCCAGCGTCCATACGAACTTCGTAGTATAAACACGGCCCTTTTCGTAGGTAAAAATGCAAAGTATACGGACCCCTGAATCGCCGTTACGAAAATCAGTGTGTTACTACCGGAAGTTGTCCCTAGGCGCATGCATGGTGTGTTTATTCTGCCGAATTTACGCTTACGATCAGCGTTAGCTCGCAAGTGTGTGTTGTTCTGGATCAGCCCCATTGGGCCTGATCCAGCCTTAAGATTGTTTTACGTACGCAAGCGTTCCCGAGTTATGTTATAATAAGTATAATGCACTCCCCTTGCACGCAAGTAACGTGTTCAGAACCCAGCCTTGACTTTTATGTCCTTGCATATCTCTAGCTGTACGTGTTGCTTTGTCGTACGTGAGTGCCTAGCCCCGCCCATACTATACAATTTATATGCCACCCTCTGGCCAAAATGCATATATTCTGCTTGTGTAAGGATGGCACACCCTATCCTCCTGATCAGAGTTACGGTGAGTAACATTTGCCACGGGCATGCGCGGTACCTTCCCACAGCCAGACTTATGCATGCCGCATGCGGATCGTTATTAAGTCTGGATCAGACCTTTTGGGCCTGATTCTGACCTACGCTCGAATGCGAGCTAACGCTGATCGTAAGCGTAAAAACGGCAGTAAAAATGCACTGCGCATTTACCAAAGACCTTTTCGTAGCGGCGATTCCAGCGTCCGTATTGTTTGCGTATTTTCCGACGACGGGGCGGGTTTATAGTACAAAGTTAGTACGGACGCTGGAGTTAAGGAATGTAGGCTGGGAGGGAGCCATTTAAATTGTACAGTATGGGCGTGCTAAGCGTCGTTTATACGCAATGAACGTACGGACGGGCGCGGGAACGAACACAAAAGTTAGGGTAGGGGTTGCCGAGCGTATGGATGCTAAACTAGGTACGAGCAAGGGGAATACCTATTGCCGTACATCGGTGGTACGTTCGGCGATAATATGCTACGCACACCAGCGTAGGTCTGGATCAGGCCCTTTGTGCTTGTGATAATATAATAGAAACTTGCTAGTTAGCTTTACTTATGAGTTTGAATTTTCAATTGTGATAGAAATCATTTCTGTGCTCAGGTTTTCATGGTACAGCAACCTGAAAGAGCTTCAACTGAGTATTTTGTTAATAGTATAAAAAGAGTAAAGAAAAAAAAAGCTTTTACTGCATAAAAAGAACAAAACTGCATTTACATGCTCCCAGCTAGCTCAGGATCAGCATTCAATAGCTCTGAAGCTTACGGTAGGACATACATTATTCACAATTTAATGCACTTAACGTATGCTTCAGATTTCCCCTTATTATATTGTTTTCAATTGAGATCTTATTGTTTCTATTCAGTGTGAGCAAGAATAAGACACATGCTGATATGATAGTGAAACAAATCTTTATTAACTGATATTAATATGGCGAGGTGTAAATTTCCTTTATGGCATGTTACATTTTTACAGCAATACAGCACCATTCCTGCATCTTAGTACATGCCATTACTGTGTCTGTTACTGTTAACTATTAACTTACAAATTAAAGTGTTGGTTCTTAACAGTGATTTTCTTGTAATGCGATTTTCATGTTTTTGGTGAGAGTATGGATGCGTCCAGTGGCAATAAACATGTTACTGACTCGAAATTAATCAGTTGTGCCATTAGCACATTCTTCTTTTAGTTTATTTAAAACATCCATGTTGTTTCAAGGACCCTTCGCTCTTGATCTGATTCCCTAACCTTCTGCTTGCCTCAAGTTAATTGTTTTTATTGACAAATTAAATGTTCTCCTTTACTCTAAGTGCATCTTAACCTGCAATGAAGTATAGAGATTTCCTTGTTTTCACACTTCCAAACACAGTACTTAAATAGCGACTATTAATCCACATGTATCTCCCTCCATGCATCCTAATGTAGGCTGTTCTCACTTGTATATCAGCAATAAGAGGAAAGTGTCTCTCGCTGCATGCGGCCCAGGGTTTGGATGGCGTGGAAGTAGAGTACCTGGTGTTCTCAATAAGTCTGTCAGCCACATTCCTTGAACTTCCTCATGTCTCCATTCTTCCAATGGGGTTTCTGCAGCTTACAAAGGAGTTTCAATCTGCAATATTGCTAATGAATTGAAAAGGAGCTGCTTTCTTCTTAAAGCATTTCTCATACAAAACAGTTCTACTGCCCACCATATTTCTCTTTTTTTTGTGTTGCTCCACACACACTAGGAAAAACAGCTAAAGTCATAGCAGTGTTTCAATTTAACATTTGATGTGTTCTACTGTGTACTGATGGAGAAGTCATCGGCTCACGCAGCAGTGTGCCACAAGAAAAGTGTCAAACAAAGAGTCTCATCACAGGGGGGGCATGGTACAATCAAGGTCTGATTATTGGGACAGAACCCCCTACACAGAGAATCTTCACTTTGAACAACCCGTACTCAGAACCTCATTATCACAAATGCATTATGTGCAAAAAATAGCATACTGAGTTGGAGCATTGGCAAAAAATTATGATATATAATACATAAGTCAAAGTCCAGGATTAATTCAGTGACAAGTGCAGGCTAATGTACAGTGAACAATAAGAGCTGCTGGATAAGCTAAAGAAAGTGTGATTCGCAAAGGATAGTTAACAGCCTGAAGGTTTTTATACTCCTTGTCAATGTAAGTGCATCAATATGAAGAAGATGAATTCATTGTGACTTCATTCTTTTATCATTTATAGAAAATAGCACTGAATTGTAGAGGATTTGTTATTAACATCTATTTCTGTCCCACTAGATCTTAAACTGGCCATACACAATACGGGAACTGGGCCGATGGGCCGATAATCAGCTGATTGGCCCAATTATCATGCAGTAGGAAGGATCGATTGGTCAGAACGAGTGGATACTATTTGGTTTAGAGACGATTTTCTAGGTAAAGATGTGAACAGAATGCATCTTGTTCCTGCTGTGTCAATGGATAGACAATCATCATGATTTCAAATCCTTAGTAAACCTCTACAAAAAGCAAATACTGTTTGTTATGAAATATTAAGTCACACAAAATGTTAATAGGTTAATATAGACAGGTGCATAAAGGCAGGGGTACAGGGGTAATGTACAGAAACCAAGGAAAGAAAATCCCCCAGCAACACTGCCACCAGTAACAGACTATACCAATCTATCTATGACATACACACAGGATAGAGAATGTCCAGCAACACTGCCATTACCAGTAACACACTATACCATTCTATCTGTAACATATACACAGAATAAAAAATGTCCAGCAACACGGTCATTACTAGAAACACACTATACCATTCTATCTGTAACATACACACAGGATAGAGAATGTCCAGCAACAATGCCACCAACGAGTAACTAATGATACCAATCTATCTGTGAACTAAAACGCAAGAATATTAATTACACACATTTGTAAATATAGGATAAGCCGCCAGCCATTCTTAAGGCTGTTCAGCTAGTTGTAAAAAGTGAGAGTCCATATACTGAGTCATATATTGTGTTTTTTTTTTAAATTGAGAGCTAACTCACTGAGAGGCTCCACTTAAGGCCTCCAAAATAGCTTCTGAAGACTAACACCCCCTGGTAGCTGTTGATCCCAGATCCCAGGAATGGATTAACTTACAAGAATGCTAACAAAAGGCCATATTCAGAGAACCGTTTCCATGAAGGAACGCAATTATACGGACGGCCGGTGCAGGCCAAACCCCCTCACACCCATGACAATCCCCTCTGTCAGCCGTGCTGTCGGTGACTTCTGCCTCCATAGACCACTTGTAACTTTCTGTGAGCAGTTGCGTGCGTATGTGTCACCATACGCGCACACACACCTTCATTTGAATGCCTTCCCCCACCCATTTTTATTTAAATTTTCACGTGTGTATTTTTGCGTCGCATATCCGTATGTGAAACGTTTCTAAAAATATGCACGGAATTCGCTGTGTAAATGGTTCTCTGAATACGACCCAAAATGTTCCAAAAATGGTACTTCCCGAAAATAGTGTATGACCAATACAGTATGCGATGTCGCCAGAGAGATCACATAGTGTGAAGTCCCTCTCGAGTTCATTTTTCTTTTACGTGAAATCAGTGCTCTGACGTTTGTAAGTTGAAATGTGATTTTGTTTCTGATCCCCTCCCCACATTCATCACATATAAGGGAGACAGTTCTGCACAACGCATAATATGGATGCAGTTAGTTGTTCATTCAAGGCCACTGTGATACAACCTGTTTTTACCGTCACATCTGCAATGATTTTGAAATATGGAGCAGTGCTATACTGTTGAAATGACCAATAGTAGCTGTTCTATGCAAATGGCATCAACATGCAAAACTCATTTAGTAAGATTTTAATGGCAAAAGGCACTAAAGTAGATTGACTTGCACTCATATGTATAACAAAATGTGCAAATCTCTGGCCTTTCTTTGCTGTGAGATGAAAAGCTAGATATGTTCTGCGATGAAGAATAGTCTCCATTAGTGAAGTGCCTTTACTGATTAAGAGGCCGGAATATATGAATACTCTCAATCATATCTTTTAACTTTAGCAATGGAATACAGGCTTCTAGGAACATTCTATTAGAGGCTGTTTGTATTTTTTCAATGCAATGCTCTATACCACATTTATTTGGGCCATTTTAGCTGTAATGGAATAAAACATAATTGCATTGATAGCAAATATCTTGTGTTCTCTTGCAATGGGATAAGCACACTGATAAGAAATAGAGGGTTCTGTGAAATGCTTTTTCTAGAGATATTTTTTACTACGTGACCACCATATTTAATACAGCGGTACATAAAAAATCCCTATATACTGTATGTAATAGCGGACATGCAGGGAATACGGCAGAATATGCAACATTTATTTTCTATGAATAATCTAGAGAGCCAGATCCAGAATTACGCAATGTGGGTGTACTCTGCATTTCAGCACTGTGCAGGCGGTAGGTAAAAGTTTCCACAACGGATCTGGATCATCATGATCCAGGCTTTAGTCTGAAGTCTGTCCCACAGTGCTGAGGTCATGAGATCGATTCCAGAACTGCCAAGTCCCTCATCTTTACCAATTATAAATTATATTGCAGCAATCATCCTGCACCATCAGTTTTGTCGATTGCAATTTAGGGCCAGATTTATTAAACTGAGGCTTTGGGAAAGTGGAAAGTGAGAGCTAGAATCTGATTGGTTGCTATAGGCAACATCTCCACTTTTCCAACACCGCAGCTTAGTAAATCTGGCCCTTAGTGTCCACTAAGTTATTTATTCATTAATTTATTTATACCTATGCATCTAAGTGTTTTTGTCCTTTCTGTGTATTTTATGCATTTATAATTAATGAACTATCTGTATCTTTGAACTTTATGCAATTTTAGCAAATGTTTCCATTATTTTTATAATCATATATTAATTAAAGGTCATTTTGGATCCCTTATGTTGTAACTTGTTTTACTATTGTGTTATCATATAAATGTGACCTTGAGTATATTTCACTTAGCTGTTACCATTGTTTATCATTGGGATTGTACAACTTCCCTTTGTACTTCTAGGCTGCACATACCCATATCCCTCTAACCCCTCTCAGAGCACAAGCGGAGGAAATTCCATTTTTACTCTGATTCCTGGACTAGGCCATATCTGTGTGGAGTTTGTATGTGCTCCCTGTGTCTGCGTGGGTTTCCTCTGGGTGCTCCGGTTTCCTCCCACACTCCAAAAACATGCTGGCTGGCTGCTGACTAAATTAACCCTAGTCTGTATGTGTGTGTGCGGATGTATGTATGTGTTAGAGAATTTAAGACCAGAATTACTAAACTACATTTTTTTTCAAACTGCATTTTTTAAAATATGTGTTTTGTCGGTTTGTAAATTGCCAGATTTGCTAAAGCTCAAATTGACAAAAAAGACCCCTTTTTTTTTCAGGATGACGATTTGAAATTGCCGTTCTGATTTTTACAATGGCGAACATATAAAGCGCTGAACTTTACTAAGCGTCGCTTTGCAAAAACCACCGCAAAAACAACACAAAAAAGCACAAAAGAGGGCAATAGGCAATTAGTGTTTGTGTTTAACATTCAATACAAATTTTTGTTTACATCAATGTCAGCACATTACAGGATGCCCATATCACAGCCCTAGCAGTATTCCTATTAGGACAGCTCCAAACCTCCACCTCACTCATGAAAACACACTTACATTTACAAATACATTGTAGACATCGGACCGAATTCACAGATACAATTTGCCTGTTTTCCGTGCGTATATTTAGGAGCGGAGTAACTGCGCATGCGTAGTAACTTCTTCAATGCAAGTTACGTAGGATTTCGTCATGGAAGTCCATTAGGCACGGATTTCTGAATCGCACTTAGTCACATACGTACGGAGGGGCGGGGTTCTCTTACGTACGTGCAAAGATACGTCAAAGGTGGCGAGGGGCATTTAAATGGCTTTTTGATGGCGCGGTTAGTAATGTACACACATACGTAAGTAGCTTACGCACGTAACTACACACGTACAGTTAAGGTTGCCCTATGGAGACGTAATTCACCAAAAATCTGTCCGTGTGAGGGGTGTGTCATGGGTGTTGCCTTGTGACGTACGCACATATTTGCGTTTATTATAAACACGCATCTGTGAATATGGTCCATTCTCCTCTAGCGTGCACGGCCCCTGTTAACAATACTCTTCATTTTCTACAAGTAACTTGTGGCAACTGAGGAAGGTGTGAGGGGTATTTGTTATGGTATGGGCCTGGTTTGGATAAATAAGTGGTCTTGTTTTGTTGTGAAATTGCATGGAGAAATATAATTTTATATAAATTTATTATAAAATCTGTGAATATGGTCCATTCTCCTCTAGCGTGCACGGCCCCTGTTAACAATACTCTTCATTTTCTACAAGTAACTTGTGGCAACTGAGGAAGGTGTGAGTGGTATTTGTTATGGTATGGGCCTGGTTTGGTTTGGAT
>WWET01000612.1:9813-33902 GCA_011038615.1 Limnodynastes dumerilii
GAACACAAATACTACTCCCCACAATATACAACCCCACAGTATAATCAAATTAATAAAAAACAGACACAGTCAAAATACAATTATTGTTTAATAACTCCACCACCCCCTGCTATACTAAATAAACCTAGCAATTATACCCCTAAACAAAAACACAAAACTCCCCTAACACCTATATACCCTACCACTACCTAAACCACCACAATCAGCAACCAATAACACCTCAAACTACCACCAAAAACCCCTTGAAAAAAGCTGGAGATGCACTTAGCCTTCCAACGAATTTTCATGAGGAAGAAAAAACCCCCATACAGCCCCTTATAAAAACATTGTCACCTGACCTATGACCCACCCTAACCCCCATTAACCAATCATAACCTACCCCATCAGCATAACACCAGAAACTTCTGTAACCAGACAAACTGATGTCTGTCAGGCACAGCTGGTCGCTTATGCTCCTTCTCACCTATGCGGTGCTCAGTTCATCTTTTCATGAGTAATTAATATTTATTTGGAAAAAAAATCATCTCACAACATTGTTAAATATTTAACATAAAAACCCAAATTGAGGACAAAATAAGCCTGCCCCTCTTCTGCCCACAAAAGACCTTATTTGTTTAAACCACACCCCCTTTTTCATAAGCCTTTTCCCTTTGTGGCCCGCGTATTGGGACCGTTGGGTGGTAAGCTTAAAATATTGTCAACGCTAAATTCAGGTGGTGTTTTTTTTTTAACTAAAATTTAATTACTCAATTTCTAGTCCTAATCCATCTATTGGGAGGATCCAGCCGGACCATCTCTCGCTTGTTTCAGGTGCATCTGAATGCATAACTAGACAGAAAAACTAATAAAGAGAATATAGGAATATATTTAAAATCAGAGAGAATTTGCATTATGCCACATTTATGTCAAACAGCAGGAGGAGCAGACTGAAAATGTTTTAGAACAAGATTTGTGTGGAGTGTGTCCTATATCAACGAATAAAATTCTGTGAAAATCTACATTTATCCATAATGTGCTATATGCAGTTGCAGCCAGTTGTCTTTTTTTGTGCAAAATAATAAAATAATAATAAATTATGATTTGCACCTGTCACGGAATCACGGGAAAACAACCAGGACCCTGATGGTAATTTGGACTGACCACCTGGAAGCAGAGTTTAAACCGTGGTCTGGTATTCACCAGAGCCCCTGATGGTGGAGACGATCCTGGCTGAAAACTACAACAGGTCACTAAACAGGTATCAACCCTGGGGTAACGGAAGAAGCCAGTCAGAGGTGTTGAAAAAGCATGAACAGGAGACTGGAATCCGAAGTGGCTGATGCTGAGGAATGGCAGACAGGAAACAGGGAGATGAACACGAGGAGTGGAGACTGAAATAGAAGTACCACAGCTTCATACAGGAGAAAGGATCTAGGAACAAGGGAGCATGAGGAATGGAGACTAGAAAAGAAGTACTGTTGCTCAGTACAGGAGACATGATCCAGGAACACTGCTGGAGTAGTACATACAAGTAAACCTAGTGAGTCTGATACTCTGGCACTGGAGAGCAGGTGTATGACAGTATTGGTGAACCGTGAATAGACTTTAGGTAACTAGTAGCTAGGATTAAGACTATAATGAGCTGTAACTTGTATTGCAGTAAATCAGGTTCTATACTGTTAAATACAGGTATCAGGGATATCAGTAAAAGAGGTTTGAGATTGAATATGTAAAAATCTCAGTAATGATGCAGGAGGATTCTTCTAATTTTATAGAAAAGTACAGTAGGTGGTCCCATTGTGGTATCAGTAAAGTTACAGAGGCAGACAACTGCCTTACTAAGGCGTTCCTGTAAACAGGGCACTAAGTGAGGTGGTATATGGGAGTTTGATAAATCGTACATGTTGTGCTTGATAAATCAGATGATCTCTTTTAGGTGGTAAGTAGATAATAGAGCTATTAAACATTCACTTCCTCAAAAATAAAGAGTAATCCATTCAGCTAAACCAACATGATGTTAACTAAAGCTGTGGAATGCAGCACAATAATAGTATCAAAATGCAAAGAATGATAAGGTCAAATAACGCTCTAGGTGAACTTAATGTGTCTGTCATCTTACAATAGTTTCTTTAACTGTAGCATTCAACAGTGAATGGAAAAAGACAATTAGCGCTTTCCACAAAGTCTTATGTGGAAGTGAAACACCACAAGGCAGCCCACTGGATGTATAACAGATCAAAGGATAAATAGCATCTTAAATAAAGACTTCTACTTGTGTTCCCGGTGGAACTTAAGGTTCGGTAAATACCCAGAGTTAAATGACACTACAAAAGACAATTCTTATAAATGATAGTATTTAATAAAGAATTAAGCAAAATACATGAATAATACTTAATAGTTATTGCTTGATAATAATCAACAGGTTTCAAGGAGCCCCTATCTTGATTACTCGCGCACTCAAGGCTGGTCAGTTACGTGCAACGCCCGGCTAACCCTGTACTTAGTCAAATCGGTTACATTCATAGCCCAGATCACTCCTGCATTAGATCACATCAGTCCCAGGGGAAGCCAGTGAGCTGACTTTGTGCCAAGTCTTTTATACCCCAACAACAACAGAGCCAGAATTCCCTACCTTATTAGGTTATAATCATATTTTAAGCACGTTAATTGGTACTACTTATCTAACTACTTTCTACATTCCACATATGCGCAGTGTAAGCTAGCATTGCATAATGTTAGTGTCACATACCCTCTGCTCCCACCAAGCTGCCTTATCAACATGTCTTGGCCTTGAACATCTGGTTCTACATAGTGTTAATAACACGTTTGCATAAAATCACATTAAAAATGGTGAACAGCAGCCATTTTAGGCTGCCTGGACACATACTTGCCACATGTGTTTCAAGTCTTCTTAGATGTTAATATACACAAGGCACAGGATGAGTGACCAGGAGCTATGCAGACTACTGCTAGTGTGTAGCTGCTGTAGTTGATATTGACAGCACAAGAAATAGTTTAAAGTTAGCTGCCGCATGTGTAGATTCAACAGTCAATAGTTTATGACAGTTACAATTATCACATAGTTTAATGTACACTAAAAATATTGTGGGTGCCAATATATAAATATTACTGTACAACTACAATCAGGGCCAGATCCACAATGTGGCAATCGAGGCAGCCGCCCCAGGGCCCCCACACACAAGGGGCCACACAAAGTGGATATGCCTGTCACGACTCCTGGCAGCATTGAACACTGAATGACAACCCTGATCCACCTATGAACACCCTTACTATGAGGAGGGTCTCCAGCATAGTAATGCTGTTTTTTTAAAATAAATAACACAAAAATATATTAAAAACATCAATCAATTTATAATAACAGTCAAAATGACATTTTGCCACTGCCAAGTATCCTTTGTAATAGAAAAATAAAAACCCAATAAAATGGAGTTCAGGCTTCAATTGCAAACAATGCTTGGTAAAGGCTCCTTTTTATATTAGTCTGTTACTTATACTATTATTTATATATTGGTGGTTTGAATTCATTATTTATTTATAAGATAAAATTTTGATATAAGGCTATCAGAGTAGTGCTCTTTTTTGCCTTTTTTTTTTTTTTTTTTATATTGTTGTTTTTCCTTTTTTTTTTTTTTTTTTTAGCTTTTCAGTATATAACATATTATAATAAAAAATCAAGAGTTGCTGCTAGTGGTATGGTATTATGTATATTTATCTCTTTCCTTTAATACATATATTTAACATATTTGTTTTTATAAAAATTAAATATGCGCAGGGGCCCCCAAAGAGTACTTGCCCAGGGGACCCACAAACTTTAATCTGGCCCTGACTACAATACAGAATGATTAAATAAACTATTGACAGCACAAACTGCACCAGTCAAGTGTGAAATATAATATATTATTCTATCTCCACTCAGAAACAGCTTTCTCTAAAAATTATTTATTTTAAAACCCCAAAATCCCTTTCAATAAGTTTCACCAAGTCCCTCCAACCCCACCAAATCCTACAAAGTCTTGACGAAGGCTAAGAGTAAATCAGATAATAATTAGATTTTTCAAAGGTCAAACTATTGTTCTTTTCATTACACAAAGTCTCTCAAAAGCAACTTGATAATTGTCTAGTTCACTACGTAGCCTGTGCAAAAATGGCAGCTGAGATCACAGAGAAGAGCTTTTACAATGCAATCAAAAACACACAACATCCAACATGATGGAAATTAAGTTTTGGTGCAAATGCAGACACAAATTTGGTGTCAGAAAACAAGTTTGTCTCTGATACACTCTGATCCCTGCAAATAAGTTTTGTCAGATTCATCTGAACTGCTCATCTTGACAAACAGACAATAAAAGTAGCAACAGGAAAACAGCACAGTTTTCAATACACTATGGATTATATAGAGCAAGATGGAATGCATCTTAAGATCAGTATACCAGCCAGGATGGATTTAAATGATCTGACAATCAGAGTTGGTTTGTATGGTTCATAGGATGTGCCAAACAGAAGTCCACCAAAGGAGTAAGTAGAAAACTGCATTGTAGCCACAGTGCAGTACAGGATACTACTACTACCCAGAAATGGAACACTGGGTACTTGGCCACCAAACACATAAAAGGAATTAGGATAGACTGCCAGGAAACAAAACATGGAACTGTGGCTGGGTTCCACCACGAGTCAGGATCAGAAATTGTAGTCAAGAAATCAGAACCAGGATTCCATAGAAATAGCTATAATCTTGTTGTTAGTTGTTGTGCCACCTCACCCTCATATATATATTAAACTGAGTATTCAGTTGGCATCTGTAATTCATTGCATTTACTGATCTGTAAACTGATACAGTTGTGGTGTAGTTTTTGTGTTTTCCAATTTTTATTTAGGTACGACTGGTCATTATGGGTATCAGGTTCTATTATGGACTGCCGCCTCAGGAGGGCTTCCTGCAAATGAAACCACATTTGCAACAATATTGAAGGAACAAGGCTATTCCACAGGAATTATTGGTGAGTATTCATGGAATTGAATACTTATAACTATTCTGTTAAATGATTAATAATGCCTAGTACTACACTACACAACATAACACTATATAATTACTAAATAAATGTATTCATGGATTTCTGCTATTTATATATGGTCAACACCAGTGGTCCTGCTACATGGTTTTTTGCTCCTCTGCCTGAATGCCAAATTTTGGAGATAATATAACACTTTACCATTTTATTTAATTACCAAATTATATGCTCCTCTTTTGACAGAGGAATATCACGTCTAACTTAAAATTGTATATTTACAACTTATGCCACATCTAATACATTACAGGTCTGAGGGATACACACACACAAAAAGAGCGGTACTTGGAGTTATTAGAGTAAATTACTAGGAATTCAGGGTCTCTGGCATTTCAGTTTTAAAGGTAAAAAAATAAATAAATATCTATCTATATATATATACACACACACACGATTTATACAAGACTTGTTAGCAGAGGTTAAGCAAAACTTTTCATGTATTTTATTATACCACATAGCAATATTTTAACCGCAAAAAAGTAGTTTTTATAGGGGGTCAAAAGACATAAAGTGCAAAACTTCTGAACTTCAGCAGTGCCACAAGCTAATAGCATCCATGCCACGCTGCATAGAGGCAGTAATTCGTGCAAAAGGGGCCCAAACCAAGTACTGAGTACATATGCATGATTATACTTTTCAGAGGGCTGGCATTTCTGTATTTAAAAATCTTTTTTTATTGATTTCATTTCACAAAAACATTTGACCATCAACCAACTTATGGACTGACTTTCTTCCAGCATAAGTATGCAAAAATTGCCTAGTGCAAGACCCAATCTGTCTGTAATACCAGAAGAGAAAGGAAATGAATACCCCCTTTACAGTAGCATCAAAGGGTTCAATAAAAGAATTCAAAAGAATCAAGCAGCTAATCTGTTTTAGAACCCTTTATATAAATCTTTTATATAGCTTGTGACAGTATTTTTAAGAAACTGATCACAGCTTACTTTATACTAGGTGTGTTATTAAAGTGCACATATGTAGCTAGTTATGTTCTGAGCAGCTGATCCTACTGTACTGTTGTTTACTTAGGCATGTCAACAGTTTTGACAGTCAGTCAAAATTAGATTGACATAGGTCAAGTCAAAACATTTATGTATCCCCAATAGTGTGAAAAATAAAAGCAAAAAAAAAAATCATCTTCAAAATGTGTCACATTTGCATTATTTTCACAAACAAGTTGGAGGGAATACACGCAAAGCAGTTCTTCAGCAGTTGAGCTTTGATATTGCAGAAATCTGTGGTTGACCCTTCCACCTGCACAGCTGCAATTTTAACCTAGACAAAGGTTCTCCACCCCATCCTTAAGCACCATTAACAGTCCATGTTTTGCAGGTCTCCCTACAGAACAAGTGATATAATAAGTACCACTAGCCTGTTCTACCCTTTTCCGTTTTTTGGCCTTAGACCTGGGTTTAGGCCTTAGTCCAAGGTTTTTAATGTTAATGTAAAGGGTTTTGCCCAGGTCTGACCCAGGTAGTGGTGCAATGTGAAAGGTGCCATCCGGGTTAAATAACCTAAAAAAAACCTGATTGGATGGAGTTGTTTACTATTGCTTTGGCAATAGGAAACAAATCCCTCCCTGTCCGTTCTGCCCATCGCACTGTCAAGGCAGACCCGGGTCCTAGAATTTCATGGGTCAACACTGCATTATGAAAGGCTCAGACCAAGAAATTTCCTGGGTCAAAGCTATAGTTCTCCCCCGCAACCCAGCACAAAAACCACAGCAATAAGCCGGGTTTAAAAACCTAACTTATTTCAGAGGTGGTAACATGAAAGCGGTGTAACTGTCAGTTATGAGCACACCTCCAGCAAGGAGATCTGAAAAACATGGACCATTAACGGATGGGGTTGGGAACCTCTGACTTAGATCACGGGGTTAATTTGTCTTTACTATTTTTATTATTATTACAGGAGGTCTAGTACATTTGTCTTCTCAATACATATGTTTTAATATTTCAATTATGTGTCCTTACTCTATTCCCTTACTACAATACTTACCAGCTACATTTCCTCCACAACTGATAAGTAGCTGGGCATATTCTTAAAGGGGCTTAGGTGAGCCACTAGACCCTCCAACAACTGGAAAGAGCGGACCAGATCCAGGCTTGCAATATTCCCCTCATTTCCATGCATGCTGATTATTAGAAGAGAGACCAGGGGGGTAGCTCTTGTTGGCAGGAGGAAATATTAATAACTCTGTTTTTGAAAGATTAAGTTTAAGATGGCGAGAGGCCATCCAGGATGAAATGATGGAAAGACATTCAGTTACTTGAGCCAGCACGGTTGGTGATAATTCAGGGGTGGATAGATAGATTTGTGTATCATCTGCATAGAGATGATATTGGAAACTAAATTACTTTATTAGTTGTCCAAGTTAAGAGGTATAGATAGAGAAGAGCAAGGGACCCAGGACTGAGCCTTGAGGTACCTTAACAGATAGCAGAAGGGCAGAAGAGGATCCAGAAAAGCGGACACGGAAAGAACGATTGGAGAGGTAGGATGTGAACCAGGAAAGAGCTATGTCCTGAATACCTATTGGGCTGGATCCAGACCTTGTTAAGTGCAAGAACTTAGTTACTCAAGGGCTAAGCCATGTTGATTTCAGGGGGAGCCAAATTAATTGTATTCTTTGCATGCAGGGATATATCTTTAAATTGCTTACTGCACACAGATACTGACCAGCTTTACTATCACACTGTTATTTAGACTTGAGATAGGAAACATCACCTCTCAACACTAATACTGTTTGCAACAGATGAAATATGACTACCCTGAAATCAACATGGTTTAGCCCTTGAGTAACTAAGTTCATGCACTTAGCAAGGTCTGGTTCCAGCCCATTGTTTGTAACATTTGTATGAGAAAAGAGTGGTCAACAGTGTCAAAAGCAGCAGAAAGTTCCAGGAAAATTAGAAGAGTAGTGACCTTTGGATTCAGCAGTACTCAAATCATTGACCACTTTTGCCAGTGCAGTTTCAGTGGAGTGTTGAGAACGAAAGCCTGACTGATGAGGATCTAGAAGATTGTGTAAGGAAAGGAAGGTAGTGTGGTGAGTATAGACAAGTCTTTCAAGCAGTTTTGTGGGGCATGGGAGCTGGGAAATGGACCGATAATTTGATTGAGAACTTGGGTCAGAGTTTTGTTTTTTCAGAATTGGAGTAATCAGTTCATGCTTGAATAAAAAGGGGAAGATACCAGTCTTCAGAGAGAGACTGCAGATTGTAGTTAAGGTTGGAATAAGCACAGAGGATAGGCATTGACTGACTTGTGAGGGTAAAAGATCAAGAGGACAGGTAGTAGAGTAGGAAGAGGAGAATAGAGCAGATACTTCCTCTTCATTTGTGAGATGGAATGAGGACATAGTGCCAGAGCGTGGAGAAAGGGTGTTGGACAGTATGTTAGTAGATAAGGAGTTGGAGAATAATTCCTGTCTTATGTTATCAATCTTGTCCTTAAAATACATTGCAAGATCTTGGCATTGATGAAGGTTGGTGGGTTATGCACAGGAGGGTTTAGTAGGGAATTAAATGTATGAAAGAGGCATTTATGGTTAGAAGCCTGAATAGAAATGAGAGCTTGAAAGTAAGATTGTTTGGCATTATCCAGGGCAGTTCTATAAGTGTGATAGGTGATTGTATAAATCAGAAAGTCATCGGGCAGACGAGATTTGCACCAACGACCATCTGCTTTGCAGGAGAGTTTTTTAAGGTTACGTGTGTCATTGGTGTGCCACGGCTGACATTTGAGTCGCCGTTGTCAAGGATATCTGCCAGTGTTTGGTTTAGGTGAGAAACTGCTACATCAGGGGAGTGGAAATTAGGGACAGGAGATAGAAGTTGTTGCACAGATTGAGAAAGTTGTTTAAAATTAATGGCATTAAAATTTCTTCGGGTGTGAGTAGGTGTTTCAGAATTATAGGGCCATATTTAGAGCTCCGGCCGCATTGCAATTGAGGCCGGAGTTTTGAGAAATGTGCTACTGCGCATGCGCAGTAATTTTGTAGTAATCTACGTTACTTCTTGCAATGTAGATTGCGTATACGCGTATACACAATCTATGTTGCAAGAAGTAATGTAGTGCAAGAAGGTTAAGGTTGTTAGAAAGGAAGATGTCATGAATAGAGGTAAGCTTGTTACAGACCGAGTGTGCATTCCATATTGCACAATTTATTGTTTTTGAAGGTGGTGGAAGACAGGAGATGTGTTTGACATTAGCCTGGTTTCTGTAAGTGATTTGTATGAGAGATGTGAGGTGGACCAGGATTTGGAGACATATCACCAGCAAACAGAAGAAGGAGTGAGAGAGAAAATTATGTGATCTAGGAGATGTGTTATTATTTGTACCATTAGAGGAAACATTTAAGATAAGATAAGAGTTAATGCGAGTTAATTTGGGGATTGCTTAGAGCTGCACCTATAAGGATACAGGGATATGAAGGAGGGGTACTGAAAGATGTATAGAAGTGATGCAAAATGTTGTCTATGGAAATAAGAAATAGCAGTATTGTAAGCATTGCAGAGGGGGATGGTCTAAGCAAATATAAATGCAAGTTAAACGTGTTAATGCTGGTTAATAGCATGTGGGTGAAAAAGATGCAATATTAAAAGCATAAATAAGCACTGTTCTTGCAAAGATCCAAGTAGTGTTTAGTTGTCTATGCACGGAGTTGCTGCATGGTGCAGAGTTTGAAGAATCACAGGTCAGGTGTTGATGTTGTCCTTGAGTGGATGTTTTCTAGGTAGACTATTTCCTCCTGTTATCTTGTTCAACGCTTGTATAACGCCTTCAAATATATATTAGCACAAAAGAAGTCTCTCACGAGTCTGGCATAAATGTAGCAAGGTGTATATTGTTGTTTAGAAAATATAACAATGCATCCAACGTTTCAATCGAACACAACGATTTTCATCAGGGAGGTAATAGCATAAAGCAAAAAATACCAAGTCACAAGCTAAGCGACTGCCAAACTGAACAGCATTCATATACAGTACACCTTAACCCATTCAGCCATGACCACGGAGCCTCCAGGTGGGCAGAGCAGATGCAGTTACTTCCTGCAACGTGGGGCGTAGCTCAGCGTGCCCATGCTGTCATTGGCCGGTGGTTGTAACCATGGCTGGAAGGGTTTAAAAAATATACATAAGCAAAAGGACCGTGCAATGAAAACAAACATGTGTGTAGCAAACATAAAACACATATATGATAAACAATAATGCTTGAGATGAAGAAATTATGAACATATTAGTATGGTCACCACCTCTGGGTAGCACGGGGATGTGGTCGATGCCCATCCACCGTAAGTCTTTCAAGGTATGCCCCGCTTGAAGCCAGTGCTTGGCGACGGGTTGGTCGATTTCTTTCCCCTCTAGGATCGTTTTAACAGCAGATCTATGGAGGGCTAAGCGTTCCTTAAGCTTTCTAATCGTCTTGCCCATGTATAATTTTTTACAGGGGCAACATATGACGTAAATAACATTACGTGAGCTGCACATGATGACATGGTTGATTTTGTGATGTTGATAGTTCAAGGGATGAATAAATTCAGGGCCAGTGTTCATCTGATTGCAAGTGACACAACCTATGCACTTGTAACATCCCGGAGTCCTAGTGAGGAAATTGGCAATGATCTTACTGGGATTACTCCGGACATCATTTTTACATAATAATTCTTTAAGATCTCTGCCCCTAGTATGGCTAGCCAATAGAGATTTGTTCTTAAATATGGCTAATGCTGTATCTGTGTTGATAATTGGCCATAAAGAATGAGCTGCTCTCTTGTGGAAGAAGCTTAAGTGATGGAAACGGGTGACCCACGGAATGCGATCCTCCAAAGTTCGAGTAGACCTGGGTTGTAGAAGTGTTTCTCTAGTTAATGTGGAAATCTTCTGTTCTGTGGACTGGCTATACCCCTTCTGTGCAAAATTTGTCAGAGATTCTTCAATCTGGAGATCAGCTATAGCAGGTTCACTATTAATTATTTTAGCTCTCACCAGTTGAGAGTAAGGTAAAGCCTTGATAAGTGACGGAGGGTGGTGACTTTGAGCGTGGAGGACCGTGTTACGGTCAGTTGATTTCTTGAAAAGTTTTGTTTGTAGGCACGATCCCTCTTTGGTGATACAAATGTCAAGGTAAGTGATTTCTTGTTGGCTCCTATTGTAGGTGAATTTTATAGAAGGATCAATGGTGTTAACCATAGACATCATATGGTCAAATTGTTCCCCAGTGCCGGACCATATCATTAAGACATCATCGATAAATCTCTTATAAAGTACAATGTACCCCTATTGAAGTCAGGATTGGATAGTCAGAATCTCTTATAAAGTACAATGTACCTATTGAAGTCAGGATTGGATAGAAAGAGCCTCTGTTCAACAGCAAACATATAGGAGTACGCCCAGATCTTCGAGTAGACCTGGTTGACGAAGTGCGGTAACACACCTTCACACTCAAAGTCACCACCCTCCGTCACTTAAAGACCGTGTATATGCAATCAACGTAGATTACGTTTCAGAATTACTGTGCATGCGCAGTACATCATAGCGGAAAACTCCGGCCTTATATGCAATGAGGCCGGAGTTCTGAATACAGCCCAAAGTGAGGTTATACCAAGCAAACCGAATAGGAAGGCAGGTACTGGAGAGATAACAGCATAGGCTAGGCAATGAGAGATTCAAACAAGACTGAGGCAATAGTAACTAGATCAACACGCAGGCAAACAGAGGCTGGCCAATGCAGCTAGTCTGAACTCCCGCCAACAGAAGCATGGCTTGTGTCCTGGTAACCATGCAACCTCCAGGATGCCAGCCTCAGCGTAAGAGAGGGAGTGGTGTTGGACCTGTATTAGGGCTTTGTACTGCAACTGTTAAACACCTTCAGTCTTGCTTATTTTTATCAGATGAGCATGGTCATAGTGGTGCAATAATTATTATTTTGCTAAAAGACAACAGAAAACATTTTTTTCTGAGTATTTATATGTATGTAAAAATATATTTTTTTCTTTACAGGAAAATGGCACCTTGGGGTAAACTGCAAATCAAGGAATGATTTTTGTCATCATCCTTTAAACCATGGGTTTGATTATTTTTATGGTCTACCATTTTCACTTTTTAATGATTGTCAAGACTCAATGCCAAGTGTTAGTGCATATTTTAAGCAGAAGTTATGGTTCTATGGGCAGCTGTTTGTTATCACTGTGCTCACACTCATGGCTGCTAAGTTCTGGCACTTTATCAACATTCCCTGGAAAATACTTTTTGGCTTCACCCTTTTTGGCATGGTTTTTTTTCTGTATTGGATTGTAGCCTATGGATTCCAACTGTACTGGGATTGCATATTGATGAAGAACTTTGAGGTGATTGAACAACCAATGGATCTGGAAACAAAAGCTGGACAATTTGTTAGAGAGGCCAAGGAATTCATTAACAGGTAAAATACACACTACTATTATTATTATTATTATTATTATTATTATTATTATTATTAATATAGTTTATAAGGTGCCATAAGGTGTTCGCAGCACTGTACAAAATACAACAAAATACAGTACAGATATACAGGGTAGGGATGGACAGCATAGCACATATTAAATACAATATGAATATAAAAATATCACAAAAATACTATAAGTGAAGCAAGCACAGTGTTACATGCTGCAGGACCAGCATGTAAATCACTCACCGGGGGCCCCACTCCTTGCTCCAGCCGGCACCATCTTCTCCCCGCGTCTCTGCTCTGTTCCCTCCATACCGTCACGTGGGCGTGACAGTATGCAAATTAGCCATGCGCTTGGCCGCTACTCCTTCCTCATTGGTTGTTTCCTTGGCTGCTCTGGCTGCTAGGCAGCCTAAGCGCCTCCATCGTCTCAGTTTGCGACTCTTATTTCTCATTTCCTGGTCCCGGCTGTATAGCAGCAGCTGGGACACGTTCCAAACAGGTTCAGGGGGGCTGGTCCAGTCTCTGCCACCTGATTGGCCAACCTCCCTGTAAATAGAGTGGCAGGGACATGCTTCCCCCCCCTCTCCCCATGCTTCTCATTCTTTCTTGCCTTCTCTTCATACTCCTTGCCTTGCTATTCTGACAGTTGAGTGCCCATTCCTCATCTTTGCCCCTTGTGTCCTCTTTGTTCCTACCTCAGGCTTGTTCCTTACCTCTGTACGCTTGTGCTTGTTTCAGGTCTGTCTGAGTGAGTGTTAGCCCCTGTCAGTTCACTGTTAGTCTGTCGTTGTGGTGACCTATTGCACTGGGATTTCCTCTCTGTCTGTCTCCATGTCTTACCTGCACTCATAGGAGGTGTTTGTCAGGGACCGCAACCTGCCATTGTCCTGCGGCCCAGCCTGTCCCCACCATCAGGGGCTCCAGTGAACACCAAGTTTTGGTTAGACTCCGCACCCTGGTAAGAATTTTCCTAACACAGAACGCAAGGTAAAATGTGAGGTGTCAAGCTTGGAAGTTCAGGGAGCAGGGGATAGAGCCAGGTGGGGATGGGGTAAAAAGGTAGCAGAGGGGGACAACAGAGTATGAAGAGAGGGGGGAGTGGTGGAGGAAGGAACAACATTAGGATGAAGGGCCCTGCTCACGTGAGCTAACACACTAAGTGGGAGGGAAGAACTTACAGAAGACATAAGGAGAGGGAAAGAAGTGGACTGCTGGTGTGAGCGGAGGAGAGGGTGAAGAAGAGAAGGGATAGATGAAGAAGGATGCAGTGCGGATGTTAAGTGGAGGAGGGGTAGGCTAGCCTGAACAGGAGTGTTTTGAGTAAACACTTGAAGACATGCAATGTGGGAGAGAGTCTGACTGAAGAAGGGAGGTCATTACAGTGCAGAGGTACAGCACGGGAGAAGTCCTGGATACGGGCATGGGATGTGGTGATCAGTAAAGAGGTCAGACAGCGCTGGTTAGCAGAACAGAGCGGGCGGGAAGTGGTGTGCATGTTGATGAGGGAATAGAGGTAGTGAGATGGCCTTAAAGGTCAGGGTAAGGAGTTTAAAGAGAGGCCTGAAGTAGACAGGAAGCCAGTGGAGAGTTTGACATAAAGGAGAGGCTGAGGTATAGTGGCATGAGAGGAAGATGAGCCTGGAAGCAGCATTGATTATAGATAGAAGGGGCGCAAGATGGGTAAGTGGGAGACCTAGGAGGAGGAGGTTACAGTAGTCGAGGCGTGATATGACTAAAGAATGGATGAGGGTTTTAGTAGCTTCGCTGGTGAGGAAGGGACAGATGCATGCAATGTTGCGTAGGTGGAAACGACAAGAATGAGAGAGGGCACAGATGTGTGGTATAAAGGAAAGTGAGGAGTCAAGTATTACACCTAGGCAGTGAACTTGAGGGGATGAAGAGACAGAGGTATCACCAATGGTTATCGTGATGGAGGGCGGGGAGGTAATCCTAGGGGGGAGGAAATATAATAATTTCCGTTTGTCCATATTCAGCTTGAGGAAGTATTTAGCCAACCATGTGGATAGAGATGCAAGGCACGCAGAGGTTTTTTTGAAATAATGAAAGTACTCAGAGCTTGGTCTGACGTTTCAGTTTACTCAACTTTTTTTTTGTCCTTGAAAAAAGTTCCTTTTGCTACATATATTTGGATACAGTAAAGTATTGGTGAGATGGCAACGGGGGTAATAACAACAATATCTGCATATACTACTTGAGAGTGCCAAGATTTGCCAAGACTAACTGAATCACAAAACACAATCCAATGCTTTCCAACGTTACAGTTTTACATCACAAAACTTTCATCAGGGATACAAGTGAAATTAAAATATTTATAACTTACCTCACTCAAGTCCTCCCACTAAGTGAACGGCGTGGTGTCTATGGCAGGAACCAAAACCGGAAATTACATCCTTGGAATCCCCATAGCCATGGAAACACTATCAACAAAAATATCAGTGCATAAATAGATGGACAGAGAGCTATTGCAATATATTCCAAACTCAATAACAGCAGTCAAATGTCAAAATCCCAAAAAAGTGTAGAGAGAGTTAACCAATAAATGTATATACCCAACAGAATGCACCAAACCAGATGAATGCCAGATTAAGGTCATCTATATGAATGGTCGAAAGACATGGGAAATATCATTATTAGCCACACTTGCAAATGTCTAACAGATAACTAGATATAAGTGCCGTCCATGAAATGCGTATACCGCATCATATCGGAAAGTCCATGCTAAAGGTCAGGCAATGTAAAATATCCCATTCAGGAAAAAGATATTAGTCACTATCACATAAAAAAAAATTATAGAAAGCAGTTCAAGTAGTTAGTCTCATTTAGACCATGAGGAGCCACTGTGTTGAGGCGATATATCCAGGCAGCTTCAGTATGTAGAAGTTGTAGGTCCTGCTCTCCTCCTCTCGGTGCTGGTGCAACATGATCAATTATCTTGTATATTAAAGTAGCAAAGCTATGATTGAACTGGGCAAAATGCCTAGCTACTGGTTGCTCTGACTGTTTACTGGCAATTGCTGTAACTCTGTTTAAAGATTTAATGCCGCACTCAGTTATAAAGAAATGCCTACCTATACCCAATATAATTTATAGGTAGGTAATAGGAAGGAGGCTGAAGGAGAGTTAGGCTATTCTTATTTAAATTTCTTAGATTATAATTAGTGCCATTATATCTCATCCTCTGGTGCTACCATTCCCTAATGTATCAACATTACAAAGGTAAAAGAAAAGAGAAGGGAATTTCTGAGGTGCACTCATGCCTCCTTATAAACAAACACTGATAAGTATAATTAAAATCCACAAAATGTTATTTAAATATCAATTAAAAAGAGAATTATTTGACTATAATTCATTGTCTGATATATTATTATTATTATTATTAATGTTGGATATAGGAGGGTTCAGATATCTCAGGTAACACATTGGCAACTGATGCCAGCAAAATAATTGTAAAAGTAATACCAATTAGGTGATACACAAGACAATATAAGTGATTAAAAAAAAGTGGGGAAAACTGAGGTAGATGCAAATTCTAGTAATTATAAGGCTCTTAATGTGATATGATAGAACCTTTACATAAAATGATTCTATATCATTACAGTTGACTATTAATGAAAAAATTCTATGAAATAAATCAATAGGTACTAATATCTCAAAGGGAAGCATCTTAAAATAAAATAGTGAGGATCAAAGAGATTATTATTCACTATTCGTTCTCGTATGAGATATTATAAATTAGTACTTCTATGATAACCCACTATAAAGTCAATAATTAGTTTACTGAAATAAATCCCCCTCAATGGTTTTAGCTCTAATCATGAGCCTTCATACAAGAGGGATCTCATGGAATTGTCACGTGGTAGAATATATAATTAATAAAATATGATAGATGGTCTCTCATACATCGATAATACCCATCATCTGTCTTCCAAATAGGACAGCATAACAAAGTTTGATAAAAAAATAACATGATAGGAATAGCGTATCAACAGCCGATAGTAAGAATAAGTGCTGCTCTCTAGCTACAGTGTCTCCACATAAACAACGCCAACGAGCGTTTCGCTCGAGAATGATCTTTCTCAAGGCATCAACCAGCTGATCAGTGGGTAAGTATATTTAAAGGATTCCTAGACCAATGAGTGGAGCACATTCAGAACACTCGCCCCTAAGCAGCCAATAGGAAACATCTGTCGCTATTGAGGGAATGTCCAAGCCGTTATTTATCAAGAAAAAGAGTTAATTTAACAAACCAACAGTGACAGTATTCAAAAAGTATTAATGTCTAATCATGGTGAAAGCTACAGAAAAAGGAAGAGAGCAATATCAAAGAAAATAACTATTTCTACCATTAATACAATTGATACAGGGGGTTAATATACATGGAACAACAACAATGGTGTCTTAACCAAGAAATTAAATGATCTATATCCTTCTAGATAAAACTGATTATGAGTAAAAGGAAGGGAAAGGCTAGATTAATTTCCAAATATATAAAATCATATTAATAATTAAGTATGTGGTTAACAAATTGGCAAAAATATCAGTTTAAATGTAAAGTGCCTGTGCTTATGAAAATAAATATATAAAAAATATTTATAACAATTGGATGATGATCATAATATGAATTTAATGTGACAATATAAATGATCATATTAGTTAACAAAACAAATATCAATATGCAATAATGTGCCTAAAATGTTTAAATTGAACAAAGATAATTTTATATTCCATAAATAAGTTGAAGAAAAAACCTCCAATAAAAGTAAATAGTAAAAATATTATATTAGCCACAATAAGAGTATAATTATTTTAAGTGTAAAAATCCTAAGTGATTGAAATGCTAATAAAGTGAATGACAATGATATCAGTGAAGTGAAATTCTCATGTAATGTGATTAGAGTGCCTGTAAATGAGAACCAAGTAATATGCATATTCTGCAAATGTGAAAATCTGAAATACTAAAGAATTGAGTATATTCAAATCAAAAACAAAAGTGAGTAAGAAATAATAAAAAATAAATTCAATATGTTCAAAATATATAATAAGGGTGTGTGTCATTATGATGATTTAAATAATTCTAGTGGTTGTGCCAAAAAATGTAGGAAAGAAATATGATCATCCATGTTGTTATAAGACAAGAAAAAGGAAAAATATGTAATAAAATTGAGGACAGACTAATATACAATAAATATTAAATACTAAATGATTAAATAAATAATCATAAGAAAATATTTATTATAAAAATAATTAAACAATTAATTCAATTTAATTAAATCCTAAAATATGTATCCAAACCATGATTAATTAGTAATAAATCTCAAACAGGATGAAAAACAAGCCATAACTCATATAATAAAATTAATATAATTCTAAGGATATAGTATCATTGGGCCTGATCCAGACCTACAAAGCCCGGCGTGTAAGTGTAAGATCGGCTGAAAAGCCATTCTACGCATGCGCCGGACAGATGTTGGTTGGCATAACTACGGCTACGCCCGATCAATGATCGGGCATCCGTAGTAGCTGCTTAGTAACGGCTGAGGGGGCGTTCCTCACCATTACTACGCAAAGGTTAGTGTAGGTAGGCAGGGGAAGTAGTGTAATGAGGGAGGGAGGGGTTTTAGTAAATACACTCCGGTCCGAGCGTATTTACCCTCGCTTACGCCGGCTGAAGGTAGGATAGCCTAGCCTCGGCATAAGCGAGGGGAAATATGATGGGGAAGGGGGGGTGTCAGGGGGAGTACCACAATGTTACACTGAGCGTTAGTACACTCAGCGCTACATCATAGGTCTGGATCAGGCCCAAAGACAAAGTGTTACACGCCGTCACTCTTCTCATGACGGCATATAACTTCCATCCTGGCCATTGCCTCTCCCCGGCCGTCTCTTCCACCTGGGCATTCTGACCATTCTGGCCATCCTGATCATTGCTAGGTGATCTGTACGCCAGTCAATGCACACTGTAGGCACGTCTTCCCCATGCTCCTCTGTAAAGTTCCGTCAGCCCTTTCATGGGTGTCGGTTATAGCGTCTTCCTAGTGGTACCCTGCTGTTTGCAATTTGCGGTTCTGCTTTGAGTCTGGTGTCCGTTTGATCCTTTGTGTTCTCTCCCTGTGGCTTGCCTTGTCTGCCCGCCTTTAGGTTCTCAGATTGCCCCTGTTTGTATTTGTCTGTCCTTGTTTGGTAGTTTTTCCCTTTTGCCTTCTACTGTTTCCACCTGTTTGTATTCTGTACTCACCTCTGAATTCTTACCTGCACAGCAGCCTGTCTAGTCAATATTGTACAGTTTAACCTCAGCAGTACTCACCTTTGTGTACTAACCTGCACGACAGCCTGCCTAGTCAATACAGTACAGTTCTACTAAAACTGTACTCACCTCTCTATACTCACCTGCACACCAGCCTCTCTGGTCAATACTTACCTTGCACACCTTTCCACCCGTCAATCTACTTGGATGGTTCTACGTTGTCCCTCTTGGGTAGCACTCTCCCTGAATACTCACCTGCTTTCCAGTCTGTCTGTTAGGCCATCATTGTTTGTCTTCTGGTCTCATTTCACAAGGGATTGTCCACTGGGGCCTGCAACCTGCTACTTGTGCTCAGCCAAGTGTCCGTCCCCACCATCAGGGACTCTGACTCTGGCGAATACCGTCCAGTAGTCTGCGCTCTGGTGTGTCAGTCTCGTAACACAAAGCATCATATAATGGCTACGTCCGGTGTGGATTTACAATGGAAAGAATAATATCAAAAGTCTGGACCTGGACCTTCATATTTGGACATAACAGTCTGAATATAAAATACTGATGTTCCTAGCTGACAACTAAACAAATTGATTTAGTGTGGGCTGTTATATACTAATACTTTTTGTTCTTATAACTTGTTTTAGATCCATGTTTATATTTGTTATATGACTGAGTACACTCTTTGCAACCTCTTTAAATTTGTGTCACGAAGAACAAATGTGACGTTCATAAATAGAAAAACAAGCCTCCAATTTTACCTTTGCCAATGAAAAACACAGCAGCCATATAATTATTACATAACGATGAGATCTGTCATAACTGATGTTGATTGCAGGGGGAGTCATATTTCATCTGTTGTAAACAGTATTAGAGTTGAAAGGTGATGTTTCCTATCCCAAGTCTAAATAACAGTGTGCTAGTAAAACTGGTCAATACCTGTGTGCAGTAAACAATTCAAAGATATATCCCTGCATGCCAAGAATACAATTAACTAGACTCCCCCTGCAATCAACATGGTTTAGCCCAGGAGTCACTAATTTCAAGCACTTACTTAAGTCTGGATCTAGCCTGTGATGACTAAACACTGAATCTTGTACGTCCCAGCACTAGATATAAAAATGCATGGATGGTGAGGCTTAAAAATAACTTGACTATTCTAATCGTAGTAGGGCTTACCTGTTATGCCGCGATCTTCTCATCAAAAAAACAAACAAAAATATAAAAATGGATTATGGCAATTGGAGAGTTTCAGTATGCATTGGAGTGTACATGTTGCACCTGATCATACATCCCAAAGCCTTCACAAGAACATTGTAAGTTTAACATTTTTTCTGGTGCTTAATTGCTGAAACTATGGCAAAATAATGAATTAGAATTACTGTTTATTAATTTTTAAAGTGCTCTACGGCAGCCTTTACAATGGGTTGATTTAATCTAAAAACATCAAAGCATGCACTTGTCCTATATAGATGTGCTCCTCCTCTTCCTCTTATGTGACTTCTTAAGCTGTGTCTGATAAATATCTCAAATATAACAACAAAGCTGGGAGAAACTGGGCTGTCAAAGTACTTCAAAGAAAAAGAATTATCAGCAATGATAATTCATTATTTACTTGTACAGTCCTCTAAGGCAGTCCTTGCTGTGGGATGTACCCAAGATTGTACACGGAGGGCAAAAATAAAATATGTTTTATCAGAATTTATTCATTTGAACTGACAGAGAACATTTCTCCCAAAATGAGAATCAGCCGAAGACAAGGTGTGCAGTTGATAATGGTTTGAAAGGTATGGATGGACTTCCTAATCTGTAGCACATTAAGCCCTTGCCCATAGACCTGTACAATAACTTGTTGCATACAACTAGTAATAGGTAGCTTGGAAGGGACGAGCTAAAAGGAAAAATAAGAGGTGCATTCATTCAGCACAAACTCTGGCAATCCTGCTTTACACATGTAGAAGAGATAGGGGGAGTGCGGAGGCTACCATATGGAAGTCAGCAGTAAGTGTGAATGCAGTTCTATGTTCCAGAATTATTAGTTCATCCTTACTGCACAAAGTAATGGGATGGTAAAGCAGATATCATACTTCTGTATTCCAGAAACAAAGACGGGCCCTTTCTTCTCTTTGTGTCATTTCTGCATATCCATGGTCCTTTTTATACAACTCAGAGCTTTAGAGGAAGAAGCAAACATGGTCTGTATGGAGACAGCATAGAGGAAGTGGACTGGATGATTGGTAAGGATCCATGTTATTCTTCATTCACTGTTAGGTACAATGAGAATATTACATATAATACAATGAATGTGAATTGTATCTACCAACAGACAGCTGCTATCATTGAGCCTTACTCAGACTTAATAGGTAAATCCTTACATTTGCTTCCATTTCAGAGGCAAATGCATGGATTTTGTAGTCCAAAACACCGTACATGCAGTAGAAGAACAGGGCATGTTAAATCCATGGCCAGAGCCCTACCTTACGTATTCCACAGGCATTTCTTAGCTAAGCCCTTACTGAACGATTTAAATGGCTATTTCCACCACTATGTGTACCTCGTACACTTGGCCAGCTAACCGCCGACCAATACTGCTGTACGGATTTCATTCATGGAGAATGAAATCCGTCTGGCAGTATTGGTCGACACCTTTACATACAGAGTTCCTTTTGTACTGCACATACGCAGTACATAATTACAGGCACAAAATACGGGTATTATGTCATGATCCAGACCATTGTCTCTAAACGGCACGGGTGCAAATTAGAGAAATATAGTAGCACGATAATAGTACATTTGTGCACATAGCATAATGGTGATTAGTTTATAGTGCATGTGAAGAATTCATTAACGACTTATTGTGTGCAGCTCAGCAACTAGAAATAAGAATAAATTGTTTATTACTATATAATACTTCCTGATTTACTAAAGTATGCGTTTATATTGACTAATAGCTCATCTACACACAAAGCAAGGTTTACTTTTTGGCAGCTGCCTTTCATTATACTAAAATCAAGTTCAAACAGACTATTCCCAAAATTTGATAAACAATATTAACTTTTACCATTATTTTTTTTTTGTAACTAAGGGGAAATACTGGAGGCCATTTATCAGGAAGGATTAATTAATAACACTCTGACTTACTTTGCTTCTGACCATGGTGCGTATATAGAAGGTTATGGGGAACCTTTGAACCTGTCAGGCAGCAATGGAATTTATTCAGGTGAGTACATTGCAGCCATTTATCTTTCTATCTAGAGACCATTATTTGCACATTTGGTTTCTGTTTGAAAGTAATTCCAGTTATCCAACATGGATCTTTGAGTTACATATTTTGGGCTCTATTTACAAAGGTCGTTTTCATACGTTAATACCCGTTTTCATCTGAAAACAGGCATTAGCGCATGAAAATGAAGTTAATGTTATTTACAAAGCATGGATCGCCATGGAAAACTGCAGTTTCCCAAAAAAGATTTTAAAAAACAGGAAACTAAATAAATAACAACAGAATAGGTTTAAAAACTTACCTCACCGGGAGACGTGTCTGCCCACAGATACCTGTCCAGACATGAAAAGCTTGCACATGTGCAGTGCTTCTGTCCCAGCCTCTGCGTATGACAGACCTTCAACGGGACTTCATTCAATTGATTTCACACTTTGATGACTGCAAACAGCTCATATGTCATCATAGGACAGCGAGCAGAGGGTAAGCTACGATCGTAGCTTCTAGGCTCTGCATCGATGAGATTAGAACCTGGAAAAGCTACTTTCATAGTGAATTGCACTTGTATGTAAAATAGAGCCCTTTATCCTTACACACACACTCTGTGTTTGCCTAACTGGACTTCATCACCACCAGCTTGTCCTCTGCCTCATAACCAGAGTTTCCATTCTGACAAACAGCCTAGGCCAGTTGTACATCTCCTATCTGACTATTTGGTAAGATTCTCACCCATTATTAGTAGAATTACAATTTTTTATATGTTTTTTACTGTTTTCAATACGAATGCAATATTCAAAATATTTATTCAAATAATGAGTATTTCAAACACTGTAAGATGATTCCTTATGATTTTGCATCAGGGCCATTGTACAGAGTTGATGTATAATTATTAAGGTCCAGATTCAGACTTAAGAATGTCACCCAACATGTGCAAGCTGTGTGCATCAATGCTCATTTCTTTCCTTCGCACCAATGGACATCTAATAGTCTGGGACTACCTTAAGTTTTTCCACTCTTGCAAGCTTAAAATGGTGGAGGTTCAGAAGTCTGAATCAGTATGCAGAGAGAAGTCATGCATATACCGCACACAGCCTGGCCCCATCTGTTAGTAGCTGTAAGTAATGTCATCCCTTAGTCTGGATTGACAATGTGTTCTGATCAGGTAGTGGTTACATGCCCATGCTCAAAGTTTAAACAGGCTGAAGTATGATCATCAGAACGTAGAATATGGCCCTTTACCTCTAAATGTTTGGCTTGTGTTATATTTACCAGATGATTTTCCTATATCTGTCTTTCACAAAATGAAATCTAATTAATGACAATATGGTTATACATAAAATTTGGATGAATAATTCTTCACACTGTAGGCGGTAAAGGTATGGGAGGCCTTGAAGGGGGAATACGAGTCCCTGGAATACTTCGTTGGCCGGGTGTCCTTCCTGCTAACACAGTTATTGATAAACCAACAAGTCTCATGGATATATTCACTACAGTCACTAAGCTAGGAGGAGGTACACTACCACAAGACAGGTGAGCTTTTATTTATGAGGTAACAGGTTGTTTTGATCTTCTTTGTGTATGTGTCTGGTAACAAAAACATGGACAATCCTGGACACTTTCATCTGCCCCCAATGCCACCTTCACTCACTTTATCACTTGAACATGAGCACAGATTACTCTATTACCTCTTACCTGCCACAAAAAGTAGGTGGAGTTTCTAGTTTAACAGAGGATATAGGGAGGTCTAGTGCATAGCCTACAATGTTGGCATTTGATCCTTCAAAATTTTATGATGATGTATAATAATATCACAGATTTTTCTAGTCACCATGGGCAGGATCCATAGTTTGCAAATAAAAAGAAAATTAGGTAGAAAGTTACATATGACAAAATTATGTGATATTGCAAAGGAGGTAAAATTTCATCTGCTGTATTAGAGTTAAGTGATATTTCCTAGTTAAAGTCTAAATAACAGTATAAAAGTATAGCTGGTCAATATCTGTTTGTAAAAAGCAAAGAATTCTTCCTACATGCAAAGAATTATTTTATTTCTTATTTTCATCTGCATCTGGTCTCATGGGGCCTGATCCAGAGCTACGGCCGCCGTCGCTAG
>WWET01000612.1:111129-135184 GCA_011038615.1 Limnodynastes dumerilii
AAGCGACTCAGTAATTGTGTGCAATAAGCAAGATAATATTGTATTTTCCCAATTTGCTAAATAAAATAATAATGATCATGGCCAGAGGTGGACATGTCCCTTTATTGTGTAGTTGCTCATAACTTTGAATGTCCCCAATGTGTGTATGCCTATGATGCTGAAGATTTTAATGTGAAACATATATTTTAAGAAAAAAGGACCAGATACAGTGGCCTCATTTGACTGGAGGGTGCATGCGATAGTAACACTAGCGTAGCAAGTATCCGTATGAACCAATTTCCTATGAAATGGGCTGTGCTTCCCATCCAGCTGCTAAAGTGAAGCATACTAACTGTACAGTGTGGGAGGAGGCTCCCACACTTGTGTGGATCAGCAGTCATACGGACCGCTGATCCACACATTTGACTTAAGGCAGGCTTATGGCAGCGTAAACTGCAGTAAAGCCCGCACAAGAGAGGGGAATGACAGGGGGCGTGAACTCCCCTCTCTCTGTTGGATGGACAGACTCCCGCACATACAGAAAGTGTGAGGGGGGCTGGATCCGGTCCATAGTCATCTGTAAAACATAATAACAAATGTTCTGCATATTTTTTGTTAACTCTGTTAAATAAGCAGAATCTGCCGTACAGTTGGCTTGGCCAATGCTACAGAGTCATGTAATTAGCTGTGCTTTCAATGATTATGAAACATCTAATCCATAGACCATGATGACTTTGTGAGCAGGTTGTACTTTCCTGAACAACTAGTATGAGAAAAGTAAACCACACAGGTTTGTGGACAAGCCCCTTTATAAAGGGTGCTACCAAGTAGCTAGATCACTAGTAAACAGGAAACACACAGACTACAATCTACAAAGTGTAAATAATTACTTTTTTAGGGATTACTAACACAGAATATTATTTTTACTTTAATAAATTATTTGGTGTGTTTTGGGTACATAACTCTATTACTCATTAACAAATAACATTGTGCACCTGTTAGGGAACTGCAGGAGTCTACACTTTGTTGACTCAGTTTGTGTGTTTTCTGTACTTTGCTGTATCTGGTTTATTCTTACTAGTCTGTCAAAACATAAAAAATGGTGAGATCCCCAGTATCCTATGCTATACTAGTGTGTTAATGCCAGTGTTATAAAGTGTAAGTTCTATCCTCCTCAAGGTATCTCTGTTAACATACTAATGAAATTAATGGTGTCTTTTCAGGACTCCTAACATTGACAGATTAGCCAATGAAGGTGTGAAGCTTACACATCATATTGCTGCAGCTTCTTTATGTACCCCAAGTAGATCTGCATTTTTGACGGGCCGATACCCCATCAGAACAGGTAAGATGTAAATATATATGATGTTTTGATGTTGATTTTAAATTCAAATTTAAATCATGTCAGTTTTATTATGATTTATCTTTTTTTTTTAAACTTTTTTATTGCGTTTTCCA
This sequence comes from Limnodynastes dumerilii, assembly GCA_011038615.1. Lineage (NCBI taxonomy): Eukaryota > Metazoa > Chordata > Amphibia > Anura > Limnodynastidae > Limnodynastes > Limnodynastes dumerilii. The sequence goes on from WWET01000612.1 coordinate 112,567, forward strand.
GGTAAGTAGATCGGCATACAAAAACTGAACTTGTAAAATTCAGGATATACATTATCATAAGTGAACATTCAAATAACATGTTACATACACTCCCTTGTTCTAGGCCCGATTGGCCAGATACATTCCTCCATGAACACTCTCATTTGAACGCATGTAATTTAGAACATATAAGCATATATCTCAGGCCCCCTTGAAACGTCCGAGGATGTTAGAGAATGCAGGGTTCTAGCTATCAAAGGTAAACTTCATCTTAGACGCCCATGTTGTATATTCAAGGATACTTACTATTATCACCCCAATCTTACCAACTCATAAAATAAACCAAATAAACACAAAAACATGAACAAAACAGAAACATCTCATCGACCACAACTCAACTATTAGACTCCCAGTGTTACTATCCATATATTATTATTCTCCGATTTCCATATATTGCTCAACTCAAACAGTTGCTGACATGTGAGTTCCTACTAGCAAGGCGTGAAAGAGGGATTCCTATATAAGAACCACTTTGTGGATTCAAATAGTGACAAAATATGATTCCTAGTTTGTTCTGGCAAATAGTCAATGTAGACACCCCATTTTTTGTGAAAATGTAGAACTCCCTTCTCCACATCCGGGAGCGTGGCTCTCCTTTCCATATATAATGTGTTCAAAAGTAGGCTTTTAACTGAGCCCAGGAAGGTAGGCGTTTTAATTGTCCAATTCTGCAAAATTACTTTCTTAGCTATGGTTACTATGATGGACAATAACGGTATAACCTACTTAACTCCTGGAATATCTAGCCATTTATCGAAATTTGCCCATAACAGGGCAAATGGATCCAGGGGAACATTAATTTGAAAAATGGACTTTATGAACATCATAATTTTGCCCCAGAACTTATGAATTTTGCCACACTCCCAAAGATTGTGAATCAGAGTAGCCCTCCAGAAACGACACTTAGGACATCGACCAGTTTCCTCAGTGGCCATATGTCACCTCTGGGCTTGTGAGATGTAGACCCTATGTACAATTTTAAAATGCACTTCTTGGAGCATTGCTGATTCTAATACTTTTTGTGTGGATTCGAAGTGATCAATCAAATCTTCCACCTTAACATCTACTCCCAAATCTTTAGTCCAAGCCAAAGACGTTTTTTTCCACAATTTGAGATGATTTGTGGCTAATAACTGTGCTGAGACATATCTTATGTGGAAGGGATGTGTTTCCAAGTCTGTCATTAGCGTTTTAAACGTGTTAGGGGTGTCTCTAAGTTCTGTCTCAAGCTGTCTTGCATAATGCCTAGCTTGCAGGTACATATACATCTGTTGGTTAGGAAGATGGAACTTCTCTTTTAGATATTGGAAAGAGCGTATTACCCCCCCTGGGTTGAATGTGTCTCTGATAGCGCTGATGCCTTTTTCCCTCTAAGTCCCAAATGTAGAATTAAGCAATCCCGGTTCAAACGCTGGATTACCCCAAAAGGTGGCATACTGCAATGATCTACCAGTGAAGCCACACTTCTTGTTTACTACCACCCAAGAGTTGTACGTATCCCGAAATAGAATGTTGGACATTATATGCTCTGGAATTTTTCCCCTGGGAAGGCGTAATAAAGCTGCCCAAGCAAACGATTTTACTATCTCTAATTCTAATTCCTTATTGGTAAAATGTTGTTTATTAAAAACCCAATCTATAATAATTCTGAAAAAGGAACCATGAATAAAGGACTTGAGCTCCGGGAACCCCAATCCTCCGTCACTCCTCCTCAACTGTAGGCGCTTCCTGGCAACCCTGGGTTTCTTGTTGTTCCATACAAACCTCACAAACAAACCCATGCATTTCTCAATATCTGTCCTGGTCATAGTAATGGGAAGCATCTGTATGATATAAGTTAGTCTGGGTAATAGAACACTTTTAACTAAAGCTACTCTACCAAGGGTAGACAATAGGAGCTTGGCCCATTTTTGGATAGAATCCACTATAGACTGGACAATTGGCGTGTAATTGGCTTTGTAAAGGGTGTGGATGCTGGAAGTATTTAGATACCCAAGTATTTAAATTTGCTATCCGCTACTCTAAAGGACTGGGATAACCTATGCTGATTTTGTTCCTGCCGAGAACTTGATATATAGAGGGCCTCCAACTTGTTGAAATTTATCCTATAGCCCGCATAAGTTCCAAACTCTTGAATTATTTGGGTTATAGCCGGTATAGACTCATCGGGATGTAATACCAGGAGCAATATATCATCGGCGAACATTGCAAGTTTTACTTCCACACTGCCCACCATAATACCCTTAAACCCAGGGGACTGTCATAGCGCTATAGTCAGTGGCTCTATAGCTAAGGCGAACAATGGGGAAACAATGGCAGTAGCCTGCTGAGCAGAGATACCAGGCACTGTAATTGTATTCCAAAAGGAGGATTTATTGGAGTCAATGGGCCAGACGGACGTAGTTCAATAAACAGTAGCTACTGCGCATGCGTAGTAGCTACTGTTTATTGAACTACGTCTGTCTGTGGAAGACGGACGTAGTTCTGGATCCGGCCCATTGATAGGCTCCTGCCTATACTGGTCCTCATAAAAGTTTTTCAATAGAGCTACAATATCAGCATTCTGGTGTACCAAAGAGCCTGCCTGATCCTTCAATGCAGCAATATAAGTGGTCTTATTTTCCCCTCTAATTAGATTAGAAAATAGACATCCAGGCCTATTTCCCCATTTGTGAAATTTAAAATTCTTATGTGCTATTGACCTGTCAGCCATCCGGCCCAGAACCCCCTCTAAATTAATTTTACAGGTTTGACATTTCTGGGAGTTCCCCACAGAAGGATCTGACAAGTAACCCCGGTAGGCCTCGGTTAACTCCCGTCTGGCTTTTAAGTATTCGTTATCCAATTCTTTCCGTCGTTTGGTAGCAAAAGAAATAATCGCCACCCTAGCCACTGACTTAAAGGCCTGCCAGAACAACTGTGGATCCGCTATATGTAATTGGTTATTTTCCAAGTATTCAAACCATACAGCTTTCAATCTGTCCCGGAAGGAAAGTGAGTTAATCAGGTAGGTTGAGAATCTCCACAATCTAGGCAAATTCCCAGAAGCCTCCAACTCCACCTGTGCCCAAACCACTGCATGATCGGATATAATTATTGATTCCATTTCAACTTTAAAAATTGTTGTTAGTAATGATTCTGACACTAATAAATAGTCTAATCTAGACAGTGAGCCAAATGCCGCCGATAGACAAGAGAATTGCCTCTCCGCCGGATGCCTTGCCCTCCTTATATCCACCATCCCTAGTTCCTCCACAAATTGGTTAACCCCCAGTTTGGGCTGTCTGGCAGAGCTTCTAATAGGAAACTGTCTGTCTAATGACATGGACGCCATCAGGTTAAAGTCACCCCAAATGAGCAAAGTAGCATCCACATACTTGTATAGTAAACGTAATAGTGACAGAAAGAAGTATTTGCTATACACATTAGGAGCGTAGATATTACATTGTGCACATCTTTTTTGAGTCAGAGTAATGTCTAGTATTATATATCTACCCTCTTTATCGAGCACCTGAGAGTGAATTTCAAAGGGTACCCCTCTACAGATAAGTATAAGTACTCCCCTTGCTTTGGAGGTGTACGGAGCAGAGGCTAGCACTTGAAATCCCTGTGTGTTAACTTAGACACCTCTTTATCTAATAAATGGAACTCCTGTATGAAGATAATATCAAAGTGTAACCTTCGCAAATAAGCAAGCATCATTTTGCGCTTAATTGGGGAGTGAATGCCCCCTATATTCCAAGTTGCAACTCTAAAAGAAGACATATCTACTCAAAACCGTGATGATTGCACACTACTAAAGCTTCGTTCCAAACCCTGTAAAGAGCATGAGAATCGGTTAAATCGGGATGAACCCCTCCAAAGACCACCATGAAAAGTCGATGAGTGTAACAAAACAAAAAATAAAACAAAAAGAACAATATAACGCTGTCTGTCAACGTAAAGACAGTGAAACATAACAAACATAATAAACCTAATAGAGAGAAGGCCTCTCTCTATCAAAGCTTTCGCTTTATGCATTACAACTCCCAGGATGTAAAGTAACAGTACTAAAAAATTCCAAATTTGCTCAACGCCACCCCTCCCCGTCCCCAAGTCAAAAAGTACAGAACAAAAGTACCAATGATAACAACCCCCATAGGTCCTCCATGAAGTGACCCCCCAAATATGGCATTGATTAATTAGTCTCTCATCCCTGTGTATAGTTCCCGTATGTAGGACAGTTATACATCCCACCACAACTCACTTTTACCTGAGATTGTTGGCACCCTATGAACAGGAGTATCAGGAAAGAAAGGCAAAGTAAAACGCTAGCATCATTCTTAAACACCATCCACTGGTAATAACGTAGCTGAGATTATCACTCAGGTGCAGTCCAGATTCACATTCATCAGGAACTTCTTGGCCTCCGCTGCCGAGGAGAAATCTTTGTAGGAATCTTCCAAGAATATGCGCAGGCGAGCTGGATACATGAGAGCGAAGCGTTGTTCCTTCTTAATCAACGTGGTGCAAATTTCCGAGAACTCCCTCCGGGCCCTGGACACCTCAGCCGAGTAATCTTGAAAGACCCTCAACTTGTGCTCCTCCCAGGAAATACCAGACTTCTTCCTACTTCCTACCCAAAGCGACGCCTTATGCGCATATTTAAGACATCTGAATATCACTGGTCTGGGGCAAGTCGCCAGATCCTCTCGGGGAGGTCCCAGGCGGTGTGCCCGCTCCAACACTAGGTCTTTGCAACTGTCTTGTGCTTCTACCAGTTTGGGGAAGGTAAGTACCAGGAATTCTAGCAAAGATTGTCCCTTTAGCGATTCAGGTAAGCCAATAATACGCAAATTGTTACGACGGGACCTATTTTCTAAGTCGTCCAATTTGGCCCAAAGCAACCTTTGATCCTTGTCAGAACATTGCCTTTGCTGTTTGAGTGTGGCAACATCATCAAATAATTCACCCAATTTGTGCTAAGCATCCAGGACCCTGTGTGAGACCTGCTGAATTTGCTCCCCCAAGTTCTGGATCGCCTCTGTAAATTTGGTGGCCTGATTTTGCATTAGGGGCCCCATAGTAGCAGTGATGGCTCTTACCACATCCTCATAGCTTACAGGACCGGCATTATGTGGGTTAGCTGAAGTCTGTCCCAGCAGGGGGAATGGGTCAGTCGTGCCTCTAGTGTGTTTGCGGGGGGATTCCGGTGCAGCTGCTTTAGTTGCGGTCGCCTTTTTGGCGGCCTGCTTGTGTGCGTCAGCCTTTTCAGCCCTGTGTTTCTGAGAGCGGAAGGGCATCAGAGACGACAAGAAGTGGTCCATCAGCTGGAGCACATGTGCGAGGACCGATGGGGCTAGTTCCAAACCCCAAAAAACTAAGTTCCACAGCAGAATAATGTATAAGATCGGGTCGGTGCGGCAGAGCAAAGCAAGCCTGCGACTGCTCACATGGGCGCCGGAACCGGAAGCCTGATTTATCTTTTTAATAGTATGTAACTATTGTACTATGTAGTATGTCCTAAGATACATTCCTAGAATGCTGATTCTCAAGCATATTTCTAGTATTTCTAATTTGAATCAGAGGCGGAACAAGTGAGTTGTGGGCCCAGGTGCAAAAAAATATGCTTTGGCCCTGATGATATCCCAGATAACCCGGTGGTGAGCTTCAGCAATGCAGTGATGTCGGCTGTGGGCCCTTGTATCAGCATGGGCCCCGGTGCCATTGCACCTGTTACATCAACGGTAGTTCCGCCCATGGTTTGAATACTCCAAGGATTTCGATAGATTACCTGGAAGTCTATGAACAAATAGGCTTGGAGCATATTACAGCTTGATAAAGGTTGTCTATTTAGTGTTTATTGACTATTGCTATTTTACATTTTAAGGGACAGATAGATAAAATAATCTGAACCAGTCCCTAGTACACCATAACTTAGAGAGTCATAATGCCTAATAATTGGCAAGTCAAAAATTTTGTGGGACTGATATAGGGATGACTGTATAACTATGGACACGATGTGTATTGCAATTGCTGTGCTTTTCATATGCCCAGACAGCTTACACACACAAATAAGTTTGACTTACAGGCATATGTAACATGGGTGTATGGCACCTTACAATCAATGGAGTGTTTGTCTAAGTAGAGCAAAGGTGTTTATGCAGCTTAAATTCTTTGCATGGCTGAAGGAAAAATCTAATTCAACAGCTTTATCTTTTTTCATCTGACCTGGTATAGTAAATAATGGAAATACTAATGATGACAATGAGCCCATAACAGTAGCAGAGTAGGCTTTCTGAAAATGTTGTCTTAATGCATAACAATAATAAATAAAATATATATTATTTGACCCTCCCCTATATTGCACAATGGTAATAAGGTAGTATCAGAAATTCAAGGAAAACTAACTGGTTCAAGACTGAATATGTAAAAGGATTAATAATAGTATTGCTAGTTGAATAAAAAGTATAGTAGGTGGTCCTGTTGTGGCATCTGTAAAGTAACAAAGCCCTGAACCACCACTCCACCTCGACTGACCCAGAGTCCCCCAGAAAACCCCAACCACCCTTGGGTGGTTTTGTATTTGGTTTAAAAACATATTGTGTTTTTTTTTTTGTTGTTGTTTTTTTTTTAACTACCCTTAAAGGTTTTGGTTTTGTATTTTAGTTTTAACTAAACATCCATGTAAAATCATGTACTCTGTTGCAAGTTTAATTTTAACCTCATTAACCATCATTTGTAGTCATTTAATTGTTTATACTGGAAAAGCGTTTATATTTTATGGGTCCTTTACAGGATAGCAGCACACGCTGGAATTAACAGAATCTAATGGCCACAATGCTCAGCGCATTTTGTTTCTTAAGGTGTAATACTTGGACCTCAGCAAGACAGACCGCAGCCTTAAGTTTCATTCATCACAAATGGAAGTCAGGGTTTGAAAGTTTATGGCTGGGAGTCACAAGGAGGCTGGCAATAAAACCTGTTTGAAAAGCTAATTTACAGAACTGACATGAAAACATATAAACTGGAATAGACTATAGATGTTGACCAACCTGTGATATGCCAGGTGTGGGAGACTACAAGCCTGGCATTCTTTCCACTGCATGAGTATAGCTGATATCTGAAGAAGCATGTAGAAAGCCATTGTTTCACAACACCAGAAGAGCCACAAGCTGGCCAGGTCTAGACCATAGTAAAAAAAAAAACAGACATGCAGTTGTCATCCCAGAAAGGATTATTCACAACATGTACATGTACACTATTATAATTTTTTATTTGTATAGCCCCACAAATTGTCCACAGCGCTTTACAGAGAACATTAGATGTTCATATCAGTCTGTACCCTTATTGGAGCTACATACTAAGGTCCCTAACGCATACACACACACACACACACACACACACACACACACACACACACACTAGGGTTAATTTAGTCTGCAGCAAATTAACCTACAAGCTTGACAGTAGTAGTGACTAGAGCAGGTCTTGCCAACCTATGGCTCTCCAGGTGTTGTGAGACTACGACTCCCAGCATGCTTTGTTGAGTATTGAGTATTGTTGAGTATGTCTATGCAGTGAAAGTGAGCTGGGTTTCATAGTTTAACAAACCTGGAAATAAAAATGAAAACTAATAAAATATAAAATAAAAGGATACACAGATACTTTAACATATGAAGCATTTTAGTAACACTGCAGCTAAAGTGTGTGGTCTGATTAGGCCCTTGCAAAGTGATAGATTAAGCTTATTGCTTGTGGGATTGCTGAACACTGGAGCTTTATGTTCTTCTGGCTAACACTGCTCATCTTCCTCATCATTATCCTCATTCCTTTTATGAAGCATAGAATGCATTAGTGAAGTCACTTATAGGCATATATATGCAGCAGCACTGCCCCCTAATGAGGAAACAATGATAATGCATGTTGGTGAAAGGCATCTTGCTGTCTGTCACAACTGCTAGAATACATCTTATGATTTTGCACACTTTGGATAAATGGCTTCCATGCTTTTACTGTAAATGAATAACAGTGAAGAGGTGCCTATATGATTAATGTCCCAGATGTTAGATGTCTTTTTTATGTTGTCAGGGTTGACGTCTTTTGCGTAGGCATAATAGTGCAATTGTCAGGGCATGCAGTGGTAAGAGTGGACCCTGCTTTTATTGGGTACAAAAAAGCTCATGACTTTGGACCGGATTCAGATGGCCACAGCTGCAACTGGAACTCCGAGTGCGGAGGCAGAGTTAAGATGCCAGTTTGACGTTGGATCCTAAGTCCTGTGCATGCATAGGGTGGTCAGTTCCCTTTTTCAGATGTCTGCATCTGGTCCTTTGTTCTAAAGGAAAACAATCATTATCTTCATCATCATTACTGGCATATTCTAGATGGTCACATTCGACCTTTGTCAACATCTTCCTTCCTCAATTTTTACATCACTATTGTTTGTAAAGCCCAGCTGGTGTGTGTTATCAAGTTGTGACAGTTACATGTATTTGGCCCCAGGACAGGTCAGCTGAAACAGGGTAGACTGATGGGAAACAGAACCAAGGGTTGTGACTGGATGCCTTCAGAAATCAAGATCAGGAGTCGTGGTCAAATGATCAAAATCTGGGTCCATAGCAAGATCTAATCTTGTGCTTAATGTTTGTGCCTCCTCACCTTTATATGCATTACACACTGAACATGCAGCTTACACCTGTAATTCATTGCATTTACGCTATGTAAGCTGTGACAGTAGTGTTGTTTTTTGTCTTTTCCATTTCTGTTTAGGCATGACTGGTCATAACGGGTATGTGGTTTTATTATGGACTGCCGCCTCAGGAGGGCTTCCTGCAAATGAAACAACATTTGCAAAAATATTAAAGGAACAAGGCTATTCCACAGGAATTATTGGTGAGTATTCATTGAATCGAATAGTTATAACTATGGACCAGATCCAGAATCTCTCATTCACCTACCTTTGTACCTGTATGGCAAAGGACAGGTTTCTCTATTTCTTAGACCAGATTTACTAAGCTGCAGGTTTGGAAAAGTGGAGATGTTTCCTATAGCAAGGCAGGTAGAAGGCAGCCAGGACGTCCAGAAGGCGGCAGCGCTCCAACTCTCCACACTCAAAACCTGGTAACAGCCGTGCATGTGTTGGGGGTCTCTCCAGCATCAGTCACTTTGTGAAGACCTCGTATGTCTTTCTGGATGATTCGTGGACATTCATTTTAAACTTGTATTTGGGACCTAATACTAGTAAGACCCTTATATGCCGCTAAGATAGAGGTTTTATATTAGAACCCCGTTTTTGGGCTGTATAGGTTTGATCTCCGCCCTTTCTCAAAAGTCTTTTGAGAAAGGGCGGAGCCCGAAACACGTAAAGTGACTGATGCTGGAGAGACCCCCAACACATGCACGGCTGTTACCAGGTTTTGAGTGGGGAAAGTTGGAGCACTGCCGCCTTCTGGACATCCCAGCTGCCTTCTACACCCTTACATCTTACCTCCATACCGCGGACTTTGGGGTACGCTGTTGTTTTGATTTGGGATTGCCATAATACATGGACACATGTTTTTATGCTTTATTTGTTTTTAAAACTTTGAGTAAAGAGATTTTTAACCTTTTAAGTGGGCTTAATTCCCTGTGGTTTATATCTTCTTGCTTTTAGTTGCTAACTGTGTCTCTCCTTTTATTACATGTTTCTGATGCCTTTGAGTAAAATCAACTAGGACTTACATAAGGACCCTATTTAGGACTTTCTATAGGACCTCGTATGTCTTTCTGGATGATTCGTGGACATTCATTTTAAACTTGTATTTTGGACTTAATACTAGTAAGACCCTTGTATGCCGCTAAGATAGAGGTTTTATATTAGAACCCCGTTTTTGGGCTGCATAGGTTTGATATTTATACCAGGTTATTTTAGGATTGCTATATACATAGTAATCCAATTTCTCACATGGAATAGCGCTTCTCTCCTCCTTAAAAATCTACTTCATATGTTCTTTTAACAGTGTTTCTATGAATTTCCCTACTACTTATGTGAGACTCACTGGTCGTTAGTTTGATACTTCTTCCCTATTTCCACTTTTATGCAGAGGGACAACATTTGCTATTTTCCAGTCCTCTGGAATCACCCCAGTTATTAGTGACTGATTGAATAATTCAGTTAATAGTTTTGCTAGCAACCCTCTAAGCTCTTTTAGTATTCTTGGATGTACTGTATCTTATCTGGTCCCATTGATTTGTCCACTTTCAGCTTTGAAAGTTCTTTTAAAACCTGCTCCTCAGTGAAAGTAGTAGTAATTTCCCCTATTGTATTAGTAGCCTTCCCATTTAAAAGTGGTCCCTTCCCTCTCTTTATTTTGTGAATATTAGAAATTTAGAAATTTGGTGTTAAAATGATCTGCCATAGCCCTTTCACCCTCAACAAGAATCCCACTCTCCGTTTTGATCCATACTATACCTTCTTTAATTTTTCGCCTTTCGTTTATATACAGAAAAAACTTTTGTCCCCTTTTCGTACTAAATGGGTCAGTTTTTTCTCAGTTTGTGCCTTTGCTGCTCTGATAACCTTTTAGCCTCCTTCTGTTTTGCTAAATACTCCTCACTCTCATCATTATTTTGAGTTTGCTTATAATTCGAAAGGCCATCTTTTCTGCCTTTACTATAGTTGCTACTTCCTTTGTAAACCACATTGGCTTTCTTTTTCTGGGGATTTTAATACCCTTTCTTATACAAAGTTGTGTTGCTGTTAATAATGCATTTTTTAAATTTCCCCACTGCTTCTGTACTCCTTTCATGTGCCTCCACTTTGCCAAAGAATCACTTCCACATTTCCCCATTTCCACAAAATCCATCTTCCTAAAGTCTAGCACCCTTGTCTTTGTGTGGCACGTGTCTTTCTCAGTCATTTTACTAAACCATACGGCTTGATGATCACTGGATCCTAGGTTCTCATCCACACTTACTTCTGAGATTCTGTCACCATTTGTAAGTACCAAATCTAAGATTACCTCTTTGGGAGTGGGCTCTCTAACCAGTTGCTTAAGGGACACTGCCTGTAATGAATTTAAAATGTCCCCACTTCTAGTGGAGCTTGCTGTAGACTCACCCCAGTTTACATCAGGTAGATTAAAATCTCCCATGATTATTTCCTCCCCTTTTAATGCCATGTTAGTAATGTCTGGCAATAGGACATTGTCCATTTCCTCCTCATGCCCTGGTGGCATATATATTACTCCAGTACGAAGAATAACCCCCTGGTTTTCTATGGATACCCAAAGTGCCAATACTCCCTATTAAAGTTGAATTTAACCCTTCCTTAACATACATGAATACACCTCCTCCAATTTTTCCTATTCTATCCTTCCTAAATAATTTATAACCCGGTATAGCTTGGTCCCAGTCATGATTTTCATTGCACCATGATTCCCACAATATCCCGATTATCCATTGCCATTATTTCAATTAGTTCAGGGATTTTATTTCCTAAGATCCTAGCATTTGCATACATTGCTCTGAGAGGTTGCATTATGAATCTCCTATTCTTCTGTTTATTATTATTGCTAGATATATTTATATAACTAGTCTACTCTACGCATGTGTATAACGATGAGAAGCAGAATGGCTTTTATATATAAAGATTATTATTATTATTATTATTATTAATGTTGTATGCTATGGCCAACATCTCCACTTTTCATAACACGCAGCTTAGTAAATCTGGCCCCTTGAGCTCACCTTAAAACTACTGCATTAGTATTTTGTACTGCATGAGTTAAAGCAAAAAAACCTACAGTCTTGCTTATTTTTATAACAAGTGCCTGGCTATGTACTGTCAACACGGTGCAGTAATTATTTTAAATAAATTTGTATATAGTTTGTCTTACAGGACCTGATTCACACTTAAGAATCTTCTTAAAATAAGAACTTAAAGTCACACCTAAATCATGTTGATTGCAGGGGAGTCAAATTTCATCTGTTGCAAACAGTACTAGTGTTGAGAGGTGATATTTCCCAGCCCAAGTCTAAATAACAGTGTAATAGTAAAGCTGGTCAGTATCTGTGTGCAGTAAGCAATTCAAAGATATATCCCTGCATGCAAAGAATACAATTAAATTAATCCCCCCTGCAATCAACATGGTTTTGTCCAGGAGTGACTTTAAGTTCTTATTTTAAGAAGATTCTTAAGTGTGAATCAGGTCCACAGTGAGCATAACATATATGGTTTTATGTAAAATAAATAAAATATCCTCTTTCACTATATATATATTTTTTTTTAAACAACCATTGTATTATCTACAAGATATATATTTTTACCATGTTACTGTTATCCAACGTAAAATGAAAGGTGGAGTAAATGTGGGCATATCCTTGTTTGTTTGAGATGTAATAAATGATGCAAGGGGTAGGCTTGGTGTGCAACAAGAATGCAGAAAATTACCTTTCACGAGGGGCTCCTTTAGCTAGTGTGTATTCTGTATTCAGCTGTTTCTAGCGCTTAATAACTTAACCTAACTTCCAACGCTGCATCTGCCAATAGTGCTGTTGTATTTGGCACTTGGCAGATCACCTAATTGCTGTCAGTAATATTAGGCATTTGGTATGAATCACGCTAAATCACTGTGCTGCTGTATGCAGCATCAGTGACTAATCTATCAATCCTGGTGAGAGGCTCTATATATTTAGGAGCTGTTACGGCACCACCGGAATTATCCGGACAAGAACCGAGGTGGCCGTCTGGAGAGGTAGATGTGGTGTACTGGTACCCTGGGTTTACCTTGACAGAGAACCAAGGTGACCAGAGAGAGAGGTAAAGGAAGCCGGGTAACTCCCCAGTTAGCAGAGCCTGATGTCGGTCCGAGTGTTTGCTAGAGCCCCTGATGGTGGGGATAGTCTGGAGCTGGTAGGTATCCGTCAGGTTCCACCCTTTAGAGAATACCCAGAAGAGGGAAACGGAGTAGCAGGGAATGGATAAGATAAAAGGGGGGAATAGCGAAAGTGGAACCGGAAGAGACCGGACCGTGACTTACAACAATAAACACAAAACAGAGACAAGGGACTGGAGGGAATAACGAAACTAACAAGACAAACTGACTAACTGGGACTTACTCACACACACTTATACAACCTACCCAAAGGGCACAGAAACAGGCTCACAGGATAAGTGAGGAATAAATACAAATGGAATAGTACAATAAGGTGGAAGAGGAGGAATTGGCACACAAGGGGAACAGGCAAGGACCAGGGCTGGAGAATGGAGGGCACTCAATAATCAGAGAAAAGCAACAAGAGCAAAAGAGCAAAGACAAGGCAGGCACAGATACTGAGAACAGAAGTCTATAACCGGCGCTGGCTGAGGGGCAGAGCGAGACTAAATAGAGGCTGCTAGCCACTGATAGGCTAGCAGCCGACAGTGCTGGAAGGGGAAGTAGCTGAACGCCAGGAGGACCAATAGAGAGAAAAGACGGGAGCGCGCACCTGGACGATACTGCGACGTTGCTCCCACGTGGCATTGTTTACATGCTGTGAACAGCATGTCAGCGGTGGCGGGGAGCGGGTAAACAGAACGGCACACGGGACGCGTGGAACGAGGAACGGTAAGAGCAGCGCGCCAATGGTAACAGGAGCCCATACTATTATAACATACTTTTTCCAGTGAGAGGCATTGTATCTTTGGGAACCTATCCAACTATAATACAGTGACACAGATATAACCTCTTCAATAATTTATTAGATTCATCTTAATTTATGTCCTATGGGACAATAAGATATAAATATTAAGTCACTCTAAGGACCTTGCAATTCTTTCCATCCAGATAATTGCCTAATTGACTGTTTATAGGGGGTCTCAGAGATTACTTATTCCTCTTTGAGAGGTTTACCTTTATAATTTTAATTATCAATTGCCAAGCAATTATATATAATCCCAGCATTTGGTGACTAGCAGCATTGAGTACTAGCATATATATTATATGTTTCATTTAGATTCAAATTTGAACCCTACATTTAAGATATTAGCACCTCCTACCTTAGGAGTTCCCTCTAGTTTTTAATCACACATTGTCTTGTGTCTTACTCATCATTGTATGTTTGCTTTTAATATTTCGCTGGCATCTGCTGCCTATGTGTTTGTATTAGGAAATCCCTTATGAGTTGTAACAATTAATAAAATCAAACAGTGGAATTAGAGTCTAATTTATTTAAAATAATACTCAATAAAACATACATTTTACCATATATTTTTTCCACTGTTAATTAAGGAGTTCGAGTGCACCTATTTAATTTCCCTTTCTTTCTCTTTTCTTTGTAAATATGTTACGCATCAGGGAATGGTAGCACCAGAGGAGATATTCCAAAGGGCATTTATTGTAACTTATGAGAAAGTGAGATATTTTTGAACAGCCTTACTCCTTCTCCTCTTTGGCAACCCCCTATTATTATACGACAAAAAATTTTTACATCTTTCTTTATATTTGGAGTGCGGCAATCCGTTTTTTAGAATTGGATTATATATATGCATGTATGTAAATAATTGTTTTTCTTTATAGGAAAATGGCACCTTGGGGTAAACTGCAAGTCAAGGAATGACTTTTGCCATCATCCATTAAACCATGGGTTTGATTATTTTTATGGTCTACCATTTACACTTATGACTGATTGTGAAGACTCAATGCCAAGTGAGATTCATGTAGATTTCAAACAAAGGTTATGGTTCTATGGGCAGCTGTTTGTTATCACTGTGCTCACACTCATGGCTGCTAAGATCTGGAACTTTATCAACATTCCCTGGAAAATTATTTTTGTTTTCACCCTTTTTGGCACAATTTTTTTCCTGCATTGTATTGTAGCCTATGGATTCCGAATATACTGGGATTGCATATTGATGAAGAACTTTGAAGTGATTGAACAACCAATGGATCTGGAAACAAAAGCTGGACAAATTGTTAGAGAGGCCAAGGAATTCATTAACAGGTAAAACACACATAAATGTACAGTGCACCCTTGAGATGTATTATCAGTTGTTAATATTTAAATCTTGGTGAAATATTTATCAATGCTGTGGTAAATTATCATGCTTTGTAAAATGTAAGCTATATTTATTACATTATGCAGTTCTTCCTATAAAACTGTATAGAACCAGACATTCAAGGCCAAGGATATGCTTGGTATGAAAAGAGGGTACATTACGCAATGCTAGCCTATACTGCGCAAATGTAAAATGCAGACTTTAGATAAGAAATACCAATTAACTTGCTTAAAACATGATTATAACCTAATAAGGTAGGGAGTTCCGGCTCTGTTGTTGTCGGGGTATATAGGACTTAGCACAAGGTTAGCTCCCCAGCCTCACCCATGGGGACTGACTGCAGAAGTGCCCACTGTTATTTACAGCTCAACATTGATCGAGATACGGACTCCTGAACGCCTGTTCATCATTATTAAGCAATAACTACCAGTCATTGTTGCTATGAGCAACATCTCCACTTTTCCAAACCCGCAGTTTAGTAAATCTGGCCACAGGTATTTAAGGAATCCTCAAGTTTAAAGAGGATTCCTTAGAGGGAAAGTTTAAACTGTGCCAAAAGCATTGCGTTTAGAGGTATTTAACTGTTTTAAGTACTTCAAAGAAAAATAATTAGCAGTAATTATAACTGTAAAGCTTATACAATGAGTGCAAAAAAAATACCAAGTAAACAAAATATATATAACCAGAATTTATTCATTAGGTACAACGGAGAACATTCTCCCAAAATGAAAATCGGCTAAAGACAAGACATTCAATTGTGGTTTGTAAAGATATAGATGAACTTCCTAATCTGTGGCACCTTAAGCCCTTTCCCAGCATAGACCTGTGCAATATGCCCACCCACCAATTTCATATGTATGGTGAATGGGCCAGCCCCCCCCTGCCACGGATGCACATTACTGTTTCCTAACTTACTTACATATGTAGCATACGTAAGTCATCTGGTTAAGTAATGGGATGATAAAGCAGATGATAAATACTTCTGTATTCCAGAAACAAAGATGGATCCTTTCTTCTCTTTGTGTCATTTCTGCATATACATACTCCTTATTATACAACCAAGAGTTTTAAAGGAAGAAGCAAGCATGGTCTGTATGGAGACAACTTAGAGGAAGTGGACTGGATGATTGGTAAGGATCCATATCATTCATTCATTCACTCTACTATTATTAGGAACAATGGACCAGATCCATACACCCGCATGCTTTCTGTCGGGGCGGTGTTTAATTCCACACAAGAGAGGGGAGTGAACTCGTCCTGTCACTCCCCTCTCACCTTGGCGGACAGAGGAGAAGCACAGCCCCTTTCTCCAACAACTCCATTGTAAGGAACTTAGTTCAGCATGATGGCAGTTACATTAGTAATTCTGCCCCCCCCCCAGTCCATAGAGCCCACTTATGATTTTTGTGTGTGTAAGTGGGCTCACAGAATTAACTGTGGATTGGGCCCAATGAGAGTAATAAATAAATGACAATGATGTGAGTTATAACTACTAACCAAACAGCTGCTTTCATTGGGCCGTACCCACGTCTCCAGGTGCGTGCGATATTATTATTATTATTATTATTAGCTTAATTTAAATAATTTAATTAATTTAAATCATACCATATTTTAGGGGGGAGGGGGGATATTTAATTATGTATGTCTGAAAGTCCGCACGTAAGAGGGTAGTGTACTCCTCTCACATATGGACTCTAGCAAAGATCTGTGACCATAACCCTGGACCTGATTCAAAGACTAAAAATAAGAGAGGAAAGTTACTCCTGGGCAAATCCATGTGGATTTCAGGGGAGTCAAATTTCATCCATTGCAAATAGTTTTAGTTGAGAGATGGCGTTTCCCAGCCCAAGTCTAATTAGCAGTGTAAAAGTAAAGCTGGTCACTATCTGTGTGCAGTAAGCAAAAAACAAAGATATATCCCTGCATGCAAAGAATACAATTAATTTGACTACCCTGGAATCAACATGGTTTAGCCCAGGAGTAAGTTTCCTCTCTTATTTTCAGTCTCTGAATCAGGTCCCCTATCTTAACCGCATGGACCAGCATTCGTAAAGTAACACACATGTACTAATGTGTACATGCATATTGGTCAATAGTCCTTCTCCACACAAAGCAAGGTTCACTTTTTGGAAGGCACCTACCTTTCATTAAACTAAAATCTAGTTCAAATACAGACTCTTTCCAACATGTGTTTTACAAAAATATAAACTTCTAACATTAAATTTTTTTGTAATTACAGGGGAAATATTGGAGGCCATTGATCAGGAAGGATTAGGTAATAATACCCTGACCTACTTTGCTTCTGACCATGGTGCGTACATAGAAGGCTCTGTGGAACCTTTGAACCTGCCAGGCAGCAATGGAATTTATAGAGGTGAGTACATTGCATTCATTTATATTTCTATCCAACATACAATTGTATCCACATTTGGGATCAGTTGAAAGTAATTCCATTTATTACACATGGGTCTTTGAGTTTGATGTATATGATCATTATGTTCATTTATATCTTTACATACTATCTGGGCTTCATCTCTACCACCCTGTCTTCTGCCCCATATCCAGACTCTGCATTCTGATGATCAACCTGGGCAATTTTATACATTGTGGTGGATCCTGACCTACACACGCCTTAGGGGCGCGAGGTCATTACATTGGATTGCATAGCGGGAAGTTCATGCCCCCTTTATTCCTACCTTAATAAAGGGCTTTCCCCCGCCCCGATCCCTAATTTACATGGCTATCTCCACCTCTATGGCGGAGATACGACCATCGTAAATTGGGGTTGCAGCTTCTTTATTACTGGTGTATGTAACTATGTTACGTAAGCCAGCTGGTACAAAATCGTAAAAAGGTTGTGCACATGCAACTACAGGACAGGGAGATTACGATATCGGGAATCGTAATTCCCCTGTCGTACCTTCTTCTGAATCAGCCCCATTGTTCCTAATGGACTTGATGTGCATCTCCGGTCTAACTATTTGGTAAGATCCTTTCATGATAACCCTGCAACTCTCACCCGTAATTGGTAGAAGGTCATTTATTAAAGATATATATATATTTTGAGTACCATTGCCTATTTCTTTTTACTTTACATGATATTCTTGGCCATTGCTTTGGATTTAAGTTGAATTAGAACCAACGTCACTTCTTATAGCCAGGGCCTAAGTTTTCTGACTCCTGACATAACATGGCGGTGGTTCAGATGTCTGGAATAGAAGACACACCTACACTGTACATAGTAATACCAAGTCATTCTCATTTGGTATTGCAACCTGGTCCTTCTGTAGGTAACCAATATAAATATATTTTGGAGAGGTTATAATGGATTCTGGTAGCAGGGATTTGTGAGCATGCACTTAATACAGGGCGGGCACATTGCAGTGAGCAAGGGGATGTGCTGCAGGGGTATGCACCAGGCTGGATAGGTGTGAGTATTGCAAGGCTGGAGAAGAGGGGGCATATTGGAAAGCTGGAGAAGAGGGGCAATATTGGAAGGCTGGAGAAGAGGGGGCATATTGGAAATCTGGAGAAAGAGGGGTATATTGGAAGGCCAGAGAAAGAGGGTCATATTTGGAAGGCTGGAGAAAGAGGTGTCATATTGGAAGGCTGGAGAAAGAGGGGTATATTGGAAGGCTGGAGAAAGAGGGATCATATTGGAAGGCTGGAGAAAGAGGGGTCATATTGGAAGGCTGGAGAATGAGGGGTCATATTGGAAGGCGGGAGAAAGAGGGGTCATATTGGAAGGCTGGAGAAAGAAGGGTCATATTGGAAGGCTGGAGAAAGAGGGGGCATATTGGAAGGCTGGAGAAAGAGGGGGCATATTGGAAAATTGGAAAAAGAGGGGGCATATTGGATACCTGCATTAGATGTTACTCAAAAATACATTGAGAAGGTACGATGAAGGGACCGGCCTTTCAGGTACATGTGTCGTATCCCTGCAATACAGGCGGGGATAGGCATTCAAATGAAGGGGCAGGAAAGCCCAAATACATATTGATCTGCGTCTCTTATGGTGTGCCACCCTCATAACACTTGTCGGAATACAAAACAGGCTGCGATCTAATCACTTAGATAATAAGGTAGAATCATAACTTAGATTATGAACCTTTACCTCTAAATGTATTTTTTATTTTACATTTGCCAAATGTTTTTTTCTATATCTGTTTTTCACAAAATTAAATATAATTAAGGACAATTAGGTTGTTTGACTTGTACCTTGTTTTACTGATAAATCATAAAATATGGATTCATAATTCTTCACACTGTAGGCGGTAAAGGTATGGGAGGCCTAGAAGGGGGAATACGAGTCCCTGGAATACTTCGTTGGCCAGGTGTCCTACCTGCTAACACAGTTATTGATAAACCAACAAGTCTCATGGATATATTCACTACAGTTACTAAGCTAGGAGGGGGTACACTACCACAAGACAGGTGAGCTTTTATTTATGGGGTAACAGGTTGTTTTTATCTTCTTTGTGTATGTGTCTGGTAACAGAAACATGGACAATCCTGCATACATTCATCTGCCCCCAGTGCCACCTTCACTCACTTTGGGCTGGATCCAGACTTAAGTAAGTGCTTGAAATGAGTTACTCTTGGGCTAAACCATGTTGATTGCAGGGGAGTCATATTTGAGAGGTGATGTTTTCTATCCCAAGTCTAAATATCAGTGTAATAGTAAAGCTGGTCAGTATCTGTGTGCAGTAAGCAATTCAAAGATATATCCCTGCATACAAAATACAATTAACTTGACTCCCCCTGCAATCAACATGGTTTAGCCCAGGAGTAACTAATTTCAAGCACTTATTAAGTCTGGATCCAGCCCTTTATCACTTAAACATAAGTACAAATTGCAGGGATGGAGAGATATTGGGCCTGATCCAGACCTACGCAAATTATACGCCCTTGTGTGTAGCGTATTTACAACAGCATGTCTACAAAGCAGGCCCCTAGGCACTCCCCATGCTCGTACTTACTTTTGCAGTTTTACGCTGACCAAACCCTACCCTAACTTTTCAGAGCATATCTGCTGGCATCCGTAGTCTCCATGCATAGTTACGACGCTAAGCACGCCCATACTGTACAATTTAAATGCCTCACCCCGCCCCCGAGGCATAATTACGGGTGTCGTACTGCAGGCACACCCCTTTGTGTGTTGTTATGTAGCTGTTACGCTCAAGGCCCATACGCTGTGAGTTACATTACGTAACATCTGTCGCGCGCATGAGCAGTAACTACTAATGGCCACTTTTACGCTCATAGCAAGCGTAAAATCACGGGCGGCCATAGGTCTGGATCTGCCCCATTGTCCTCCATATACCACCTCTTACCTGCCACAAAAAGTAGCTGTAGTTTCTAGTTTAACTCTATAGAGGATATAGAGTGGTCAAGAGCAGGGCCTACAATGCTGGAAGTTAATCCTTCTTAATGTTGTGATGTATAATTCTGCCACCATATTACTGACTATTTTTGCCACTATGGACAGGATCCAGAGTTTTAAAGTGAAAGGAAATTAGCTGAAAAGTTACACGCAGAAAACCATATTTCATTGTGTAGGAGGTCATTTTCATCTGCAGAATAGAGTTTTAAAAGTTAAGAACTGAATTTTCCTAGTCTAAGCCTAAATAACAGTTTAAAAGTATAGCTGGTCATCTGTGTGCAATAAGCAAAAGCAAAGCATTCTCCCTTTATGCAGTTATTTTATTTCCTATTACTTTCATCTGCATATGGTCTTGTGATCTACATTTTTGTAGAAACTGTGCATTGTACACATACAGCAAGTGGCAGAGTATTGAAATATTGGGTAGTTAATAATGTTATAATAAGAGTGTGTAGCTCACCCAATAATGAACAGATTTTTGAGACAAAGATATCATCACATTTATTCAGCTTAGTGATACAGAGTCTTCAAGTAATGTTATAGCTGGCTAATTGTTTTCATTGTTTTAGAATAATTGATGGCAAGGATCTAATGCCTCTCGTTCAAGGACATGTCAATAACTCCGAGCATGAATTTATGTTTCATTATTGTGAAGATTACTTACATGCAGTGCGATGGCAACAAACCAGTAGTAAGTATAGAAAAGTACAATTGCTCTCATTTTCAGGCAATAGGTGCTAGACCCAGTCGTGGATTACAATTATTTGAGGCAATAGTTTAATAGCCTGAGTTATAATGGAATCCAGACCTCTAAAAAGTTTTTAGATAACTGATAAAGAGTGAATATTAGATTAGGGAAATGTTTTTGTTCATTGCAATAAACGTGAGACTCATGTTGTGTTAATAAACTATTAATCAGTTAATAAAGTATCCTGCTTCTTGTGTATATTAACACACATATTATGATGGTTGTTTGGTAATGTTCTAAAATCAAACTTAGTCCAACGCTTATGCTAGGTCTGGTGTCTAAGGGGCCTGGGTCAGCATTATTACCAAGTATCAAAATACTGGTTCAATTCAAACTAGGGCTTTAACAGTGCAGGGGCCAAATACACCCTCATTCACAAACCCTCATTCACACACACACACACACACACACACACACACACATTCACACACATTCACACACTTCACAAGATTCTTGGGTATTGAAAGAACAATGTAGGGCATTTCATTGTTGTGAAAAATACACTATGGTCATACACTAATTTACTATAATACCTTTAAAAATTATGCAATTATGATAATTATTGGAATATTAGTTTGCCCCTTCCTGCCCAGTTTATTGGTTGGTTGAATAATCTGTGGGCTCTTCCCATATAACTGCAAGAATACAGAATTGGGGGCATATTCAGTCTGTAATTTTATAGCATCCATATTAACAAGTTACTCTCCTTATTGTGTTTTGTTTGTGATTAGGTGACACCACTTGGAAGGGTTACTACATTTCTCCAAAGTTCAGTCCTGAAGGAGCAAAGGCATGTTATGTTGAAAAACTGTGTTCCTGTTCCAGTGATAAAGTCATCTACCATGCTCCACCATTACTTTACAACCTCTCAGATGATCCCTCAGAGAACAATCCCCTTCCCAGTGACTTGCCTCTATATAAGCATGTGCTGCAGACCATAGAGCAGGCCGTAGCACACCACAACCTCACTCTGTATCCTGTCCCACACCAGTTATATGGCTTCAACAACTTTTGGTATCCAAGGTTACAACCATGTTCTGGACATTTTCCACTTTGTTGGTGTAATAAAGATGAAACCAATTAATCACACACCAATAAATATTAATATGGTGTAACACTGAAAACTAGTGCAAATAGGGATTTACTGAATTGCTCAAATTTGTGGTAAATTACTAAAATATGTATTTATCTCATACCTCCCTACAGTGATGGAAGTTGATCCGTATAATGGGCCGGATCCAGAACTAAAAGACCGCATATACGCAATCTACGTATCAAAACGATACGCAGATTACGTACAAGAGCTACTACGCATGCGCAGTAGCTACTGTTTATAGAATTACGTCCGTCTATGGAAGACGGACGTAGTTCTGGATCTACCCCAATGTGGTTATGGTCAAATTAGGACATGTGTGTGTATTGTACATTTTAATATTATAATTAAATATAA
>WWET01000612.1:156744-168053 GCA_011038615.1 Limnodynastes dumerilii
ATATATATAATGTTTGAATGTTTCATAATGTGTAAAAATGATTAAAGTGTTTATTAACAAGCTTGATTCATATATAATATATTGGTTGGAAAAAAAATATCCTGAAAATTTTTTAAAACAATCTCTATGATTTTTTTTTTTTTTTACAATCATAAGGTATTCTAAAGCAAACATATGTAAAGTTCTAAAGCGGTTATATATCAAACAAAGAAAGAACCATGTATAATTTTATAGTATATAATGGATAAAGTAACACACAGTTGAAGGCACTTGTGATCTTTAATTGGGCTGTACTCTAAATTGTTCACTTCTGTTCTTGGGCCTCCTGATGGAATATTTTAAACTGGTTAAAATTGTTCCCCACAGGGAGGATTCACCTCAATTCAGTAAATCCACTTTCAATTGGAAAACGCTGCAAGAGTGTTAAAACAGACAACTAGTCATATCAGAACTTTGATTCCGTTCTATTTCTTTGTAGTCAAGTTGGAGTTTGAAGCTTTATAATTCTCTTTTGTAGTAGTCTAAAAAGTCTTCTCTTCTTTCTCAGAGATTTATTTTATAAACCCAAATGGGGCAATTTGTAAAAATGGTTTATAGACCCTCCAACATAACCCCATTTCATTGGCTCCTAAGCTTCCAACTGTCAGCTACTACAGTAACTGAGAATAAAGGAAATTAAACAAACCACAAAACCACAATTTGTAGTAAGAAAATATATAAGCGCCTATTTACATATTTATTAAATTGATTTGATTTATCATATACTCTATTTTCTAGGTTCTTTTTAGGCGCTTATATATTTTCTTACTACAAATTGTGGTTTTGTGGTTTGTTTCATTTCCTTTATTCTCATTTTTAAAGTAGATATACGGTAGTCTACTAGCTATTGAGCTGCCACCCACTTTGAAATAATAAAACATGATAATAGGGGTATTTAATCCCCTTCTTTACTGCCTTTTTCCCTCCCTCTCTCCTATTACAATTAATAATATATTTAAATCTAACATAATTCTACCTTATTATTGTGATACACTAGTTTCTACTAGTTTTCTGTCCCGCCCCAGTGGCGCCTCTCTATATAAGCTCACCCATTGGGATAGCTACTATATCATTAATCTTTACTACAGTAACTACCTGGGTTGCAAAGATTATGTTTTTCAAACATTGGTTAGTTTATTGGCAATTGTAACTGCAACAGAAAAGTATCTTGCACCTAATAGATGGGGCCATAATAGGGACAATTTGTTGTTTGCACCAAATAATGCAATTTTTTTTTTAAGCAATGCAAATATATGGAGATCTTACCTGCTCCTGCACCCTTGAAACACAGCTTTTTCTTCTGGTAAGCAATGAAACTTGACACAGCCCCAACAGCAGCCACTGCGACAGCGCTCACAATTCCTGCTACAACACCCTGTTTTTCTATTAAGAGAAAAGGACTTTGTTCACTTCATCAATTTACTAGAGTTTCACATTTAGCGCAACACAATTTCTAAGTGTCAGAGACCATATCTGTTCTCTACACCGATAGGAGTCACCACCGAGAAACGGGTCTTTTGAAAGTTGAGACAGCTGAAAGCTAATCATTGGCTGTCTCTCTTTCTAATTGACCATTTTCCAAATTTTTTTTTTTTAAGTGGATAAGTATGTTGATTGGAGATCCGTTACACCAAACAGAGAGGCGAGTAACAATCTCCAGGGAGTTTTAGGATTAGGCTGTGTGGAAGGGAGGGTTAGAGTTATGGAAGGACAGTCTTAGGGTTACGCTGCAGGTAGGAGAAAGTTAGGGTTAAATTTATATCTACAATTCGTGGCATGGTCTTGCGGAGATAGATTTTTTCCTTTTTTTGGATTGCAGTTTGGAACTGGCTGGAAGAGAACGGCCCTTTTGAAAAAGGACTGTTCGCAGCGCTACCCAAACCCCCACTACATATAGCAAATGTATATTTTGTTTAGCGAGCTAAACCATGAGGAGCACACCAGTGCAAGACCTCACTTAAAATGTCCCGTCAACCACAAAATGAGCAAAGCCTATAGAAATTTAGACACTAGAAAGAATACCGGGTAATCAGCGCTGTAAATCCTTATGATTAAACACAATGTTCATGTATTCAGATGTATCCGCTTTGTTGGAGCACAATACTATTCATGCCAAGCTGTACATATAAACAATGTATAAAACTGACAGAAGGGTAACACTACTTATTACAGACACCCTTCTCGATATATATGGTGAAACTAAGTACATATACACAGAGGGATTAATGATCTCTGAAAAGATATTCAAGACAAATGGCAATATGTGGTAGATAAATTGCTAGATATCAGAGATTCCAGTAAGCTTCTAGATGGTGCCAGGCAGTACTCCAACTAAGGTTTTATACAAGTTCTACAAGCATCCATGTGACATTGACTATATAGGACTAAATCTCTCTGCTTGTAAAACTTGCACAGCACATACTTTATTGAACCTTAGTTGGAGTACTGTCCTTCCAGTCACCAAAACGCTGGTCGGCAACCAGGGAATGTTAAGTGTTAAAATCTAGGACCGTGTGTACCATACTCATTCCTCATGGACCCCTAAGAGTGCAAGGTTTCCAGATCTCCTGGTGGTACTTGTTACGTCCCTTGTTCTGTAGGGATACCTAAAAATCATACACTGTTAGGGGCCACCAAGGGCATAGTTTGGGAAACACTGATCTAGGGCAACATAGTTAAACGCAAGTCATTCAATTGTCACTCTGGGGTTTTCGAGAACTACACCCATCCTAAACCTATTGATAGATTTCAGCAACCATGTCTCAGACTATTCTCTTTAGGTATGTGATAAATGAATAAACTGTATAAACACAATAAAATGGCAATAAAATAGAAAAAAAAAGCAGAAAGACAACAGGAAAAGGTTTTAAGAAGAGTGTTGAATTGTGTCTGTATCCAAATTACAATGTAAATACTTATTTGAGTTTATTTACCTTGAGGAGGTTCCTCTGCGCCACCTGTCAAATATGAATCAAATAATTATCATTAAACAGATTTTGAAACATTGTACATTGCACTGCCATGAGGAGACAGAAAAAATAAAAAAATGTAAAACTCATCCACAGGGGGATTGGGACAACTCTAATGATAAAAATAAATAAATAAATCAATAGCCAATAAATGAACTTCAGTTATTAAACTTTAAAAGCGTAGATGTTTATATTGTAATAAAAACAAGTAAAGTAAACAAATCTTGAAACACTGAAAATTTTGATTTGCTCATTTATTAATAGTTTAGTGCTGGTGTTGCCAAAACGACTCTTGGAAGTCAACTGAAGTATGTCTTATTAATGGCAGTTCATGTTAAAAAAAACTATTACAGAAATAAAAACAAAAAAAAATAATGATATGTTATTATTACATACACTATATACACACATACATATAGACACTTACCACTTGGCTTTTCGTCTTGACCTAAAACAATGAAAACACCCCATGAGTTTCATATAATACAAATAGTAATGAGATTATGTATTTATTGATTTTATTTTTTCAGACACAAAGCAGGAAAATAGTAACTGCTAGCCATGTGTAATAGTAATAGAAAACCATATTCTGTGTTGAAAGTTTATATTAAAGTTGTAAAGTTATGTAGCTTTACAAAAGCTTATGTCTTGCATATGCTACATTCTATTTTCTAGCACCTCTGGTTGTTTTTATATATTTAATTTACAATGGGACAAGAACAAAGTTTACACCTTTGTGTTATTAGTTTTCATCACTGTTTCTGAAACCTGGACCTAAGGCATATCTAAAGCTGGCAACAATACGATGTTAGTGGCAAATTATAGGATGCTTTGATCGTTGAAAGCATCAAATAGTGACCACACAATGGTATCTGAGATATATCCCCGCCATGTTGCGACAATGCTAATAGGATTGGTACAGAAGGGAAGAGATGGTTTGTACAGCACAAAATGATACGATAATCAAACCCAAATGTTTTTGTATAATTTTTGTCACCATTCAGACAAAATCAGTTCATGCTACACACATGATAAGCTGATCATCCTGATCATAGTGTGTGAAGAGCTTAATACTTCAAGTTTTTACCTAAATTCGCAAGTGAAATAATTACTGCAAGCTGAGGATTTTTTGAAATGTGTCCAACCACATTGAACACATCTGTGATTCAGGAAGAGGAGCTGAAGTTTAGCAAACTTTTGAATAACAGTAACAGAACTTTTTATAAATGGAAAACATGGATGTTAAAGAGAGAAATAAAAGTCATCACATGTTTCCTTGGGTGATCAAAACAAGTCACACCTCAACAGATCCATTAATCAAGTCACGTAAAAGGCCTAGAAGCACAGCACTCTTTAAAATGTAAAGGAAGCTTTTTAATAATAGGTTTAACCACAAATCAAAACAAAAACATAACTATATAATAAGCTAATGTTATAGGTGTCTTTATTTAATATTTTACATATAATATTAAATGCTTAAGTTGCAGGTCAAATCAATTTAAATTTATTAGCAAATTTTAAATGGTCTTTCCTTGTAAGTAACAAGTTGCAAGTGTGCTCCTTAATTAGCTTTTGATCTTAAATCTGAATTTCATATTAATGACCTCACACTATGATGAGACACTTAATGCAGTGTTCCCCAACCTCAGTCCTCAGGGACCACTAAACAGTCCCTATTTTCTAGGTTTCCTTAAAGAATCACAAGTGATATAATGAGCAGCACCTGTGGAGCTTTTAAAATGTGACAGTTAGTAATGAACACACCTGTGCTCCAGCAGTGACACCTGGAAAACATGCACTGTTAGTGGTCCCTGAGGACTGAGCTTGGGGAACAGGGACTTAATGCATGGTCTTTAAACACCCAGCTTGAATAGTTTTCCTTACTAAGTATATTGGGCACTAACCATATACCTGCGTTTAATTAAAGAGCCAGTCACAAATTATTCTGAAAGTTTTAGATGCTTGCCACATGTTGAAAGAACAATGACTATTAATAGCTTTAATGCCTTTTAAATATAAATTATATAAATTACAGGTTTCACAACTCAGTTTCTATGCTCATTACACAACCATAACCTTTTCCAGATGGCACTGTAAGCCAACATGTTACCAAGCAACACAAACAGGAAGAACACCAAGCAAAACCACAAGAAAGTATGTCAAGAATTTACAGCAAAACCTATTTACTAGAGGAGTACAAGTCATTTCACAAATATGTAAGAGAATGCACATATAAGGTTACAAGTCACATCTTTCCTTACATATTTTGTACTTATAGGCCACAAGATCATAGTACACCAAATTACAAATATTGGGCTGGGTCCAGACCTTGTTAAGTGCATGAACTTAGTTACTCCTGGGCTAAACCATGTTGAATTCAGGGGGAGCCAAGTTAATTGTATACTTTGCATGCAGGGATATATCTTTAAATTGCTTACTGCACACAGATACTGACCAGCTTTACTATCATACTGTTATTTAGACTTGGGATAGGAAACATCACCTCTCAACACTAATACTATTTGCAGCAGATGAAATATGACTCCCCTGAAATAAACATGGTTTAGTCCAGGTGTAACTAAGTTCATGCACTTAACAAGGTCTGGATCCAGCCCATTATGGTTAACAATCCACCGTTACTACCCCTATAAACAATAGCACACAGCTTTAACTCCTCATTGAAGTGTTGCATAGGTGTAGACTTTGTTATTTCTTCCTTCCAGGAGATTTTGGATTGGAGAAAGATGGCAGTATGAAGGCGGGGCTTTATGAAGTGACTCCCTCAAGTCCCACCTATCTACCAATGCTGAGATCTATAGAGTTACTAAGCCTGTAACGGAGCCTTATGATAAATGATGTCATGAAACCCCACTCATCCTTTGTAAATTTATAAATCACATCATTGATTAGCAGAGAGGTCAGAATTGAACCAGTGATTAGAATTAAAGTACATAATCAAACGCAAACACAGGAAATTTGTTTGCTCTCCCAGGATTCACATACTGAATACTGAATTTTGGGAGTCTCTGGGACACTATGGGAGATTCGGCAACTATGGATTGATGGCAGCATTATTCATTTCATTCACTGGTAATTTAGGGGCTTTTTTGTTTATAGTCAGGAATGGATGGTTTTATGGGACAGACAATGGAATATATCTGAAATAAACACATTCATGTAATTTCATTTGAGGATTGGAGGCTTGGGACTGTACTCAGCGCTGCATGCAGTGATTCTCAGAAGTGTGATCCGATCTGAACACAATCTGCTCTATTCAGACTTATCGACAGTGGAGCGGATTGTGCTCAGAAGTGGGAGGGGTTTAGTATTACAATGTATAATACAGGACAAGCAATCCAAAGTTTAGATCCACCACAACGTTTAGTGTGAACAGATTGGAATTATTAAAAGTAGGGTCCTGTTATAAAAGTCTATGTGAGCGATAGGAGTAACTACCCAAGTGCTAACACAGATGTGTAGATAAAGGGTTCCATATCTTAGGATGCTGGCCATAATTCATTATTATTCAGGATAATTTGAGAAGGAATTTCTAATGTTTTTACTTCTGCAGGTCACTTTTCAGTCATAGCTGACAAAGTATAGGTTTGTTAATAAGCAGCATTGCAACTTCGTGAATTAAAAAATAATAGACATGCCTTTTGCTTGATGTACACAGCCCCTCAAAATGTGCCACAATACCATATTTGGCACTTTTTGAATAGATTTTGGGCCTTCAAATAAACAATGTTATGCAATTTTCTTGTTGCTGGACTATGTTTGGTTGGAAAGGTTCTTGCACACACTGCTGAATTGCAATTTCGGAATCTATATAGCCTCAGTTGCTGTATATTGTAAAGATATAATTTATGTCAGCAGATGCTTGAACCCTGTATTCTTACCACTAGGATCATTATGTGGATCATTATGTGGCAGGTCACCAAGATCGGAATCCCCAAAGCCTGAAAGAAAAAAAAAAAAGTCAGTATATACAACATCAGAATCGAAAGATGTATTTTACACAATGAAAGATTAATGATGTAAAATCACTTATCTGCTTCGCACTGTATTTAATTAAATATTTAAGAGTGTACAGAATGGCACAACACCTCGCAGAGCTGCCAGCTTCTAGGAAGTGTGCAGATCTCTTAAGACCCATAAACCTGCAGTGAAAACAGGCAAGTTTTGGTGG
This sequence comes from Limnodynastes dumerilii, assembly GCA_011038615.1. Classification (NCBI taxonomy): domain Eukaryota; kingdom Metazoa; phylum Chordata; class Amphibia; order Anura; family Limnodynastidae; genus Limnodynastes; species Limnodynastes dumerilii. Next base: position 163,942 of record WWET01000612.1, read on the forward strand.
CAGAGGTCCGACTGCCTCACTATCCTGGAAGCTTGGCTACAAAACCTTTACCAAACCTGCAATAAGTATTTACTGACACTGACGCAAGGATTTACCCCAGTAGTGATGCTAATTACACCATATTCAAAATGGATCATGTTGAGAAGTAAAAGAAAGGCTCCAACAAATTTCACAAAAATATCACTCCAGTTTAAGGCTATTTTTTTTTTCTGCTAACCAAGAGCCCTTTTTTAAGAAATATTATGCATTTAATACTCATTGGTTAAAATAAGCAATTATGCCATTGTGGGAGAAATCTGGAATATTGGACGCTGAATGAAAAAACTTAAGATACCTGAAGCTTTATGGACAGTTCAAACGGGTGTGGGTCCCCGCAAAGAACGGCCCTAATTCGATAGAGCTGTTCTCTCCTTGCCAGTTTCGACCTGGCTGGGATATCCCCGGAGCACAAAACACATTGCTCCAAAAGGTGAGTGGCTAAACTAACCCCAATCCTTCCCCTAATTCTAACCCTAACCCTCCCTTCCCCGCAGCCTGGCCCTAACCCTCTTTTCTCCCTAGCCTGACCCTAATACTACCTTCTATATAGCCTAACCCTAAGACCCTGACCCTAACCCTCCCTTCCCCCCACCCCACCCAATACTAAAACGCCCCGGAAAGGTTACTCACCTCTCCGTAGCTGTCATCCGGCAGGTCTGCGAAAATGAATGAGTGATATAGGGTGGTGGTGTCCAAGCATTGCTCAATTTTGGAATTCAGTATCACTTCTTATTCAAGAATCCATTATCCATTCATATAAGTAACACTGCCAAAAACTGGAAGTCTAGTATAGTCCCCTCAAATGAAGAAGCCCTTTTTAATAGGCAATTATGTTGCCTCAACGGAATACATCACAAGCCTTCAGGATAACACGGTAGTTTATTTCCATTTAGTTTGGCGTGCTTGGTTCTAATGGTTTAACCTACCCTTACCTGGGCTAACATAGGCGGTAAAGTATGCATTTACTCTATATCCTGCTCTGCAACATTATCTTCTCTGTAGTACCTACGGCGTTCTTTATAGAGGTCCCCTTACCATCATATTCAATCTGAGGCACATTATCTTTGGTGCCCTTATTCCCTCCTCCCTTTACCCACTCCTCCCCCTCCTTATATTTCCCTACTGATTGGAAATAAATCCATGGGTGATTTTTTATTATGTTTTGTTTGCGCTTGTTACCTACATGTTATATCTGTGATCACTCAACATATATTTGTGTGCAACTTTGCTATTTGGAATTACTCATATATTTGTAATAGCTCATTGTTTTAATGCATAACTGTATCTCTATGTTCTTCCATTGATGTAAAAACTTGAACCTTTAAATATAAGATATAAAAAAAAAAAAACTTTTACCCTATTTATGTTAGATGAATCTTTAAATACTAACTTGTATTTATGTACTAAGACATTTTTTATTCAATATAGAACCACAATTGTTAAGAGATGCTAATAGTTGGATAGGTGCCAGAAAAGAGCTATATAAGCGCTGTATGAAATTGGATTATTAGTAATATTCTTGAATGAACTGGACATCCTGTGCACGCTCACTATAAAAGTTCGCTATTCATCTGACTCTGCGTCTAAAAAACTCCCCAATATAATAAAAAAATAAATAAAAAAGCCCTTACTTCCGCCACCGCCACCTGGTTGAGGCTTCACAGTTGGCTTGTTGTCTGTTTAAAAAAAAAAACATAATAAAATTATAAACCCACTTAGCAAGCATCTAAATTCACCACCAAAAGAGACCGTAACAGTACACTTTTAATTGAAATATTATTCCTTGTAGATGTGAGAGTTTGTACAAGACAAATTAATATTATCCTGTGGGACAGATTTACTAAGCTGCGGGTTTGGAAAAGTGGAGATGTTGTCCATAGCAACCATACTACAGAATGTCAGCTAGAATCTGATTGGTTGTAATGGGCAACATCTCCACTTTTCCAAACCCGCAGCTTAGTAAAGCTGTCCCTGTGTGTATTGGGTGTATATATTTATTAATAGGCCACTTAAGATTAATATTAATACAAAAGTGGAAATCTACAAGTCACCCCTAATTCTGGATTGGAATCATTTGATGTTTTATCAGAACCATCGGTCAAATGGTTCTGATGATCGATGTTTGACCCTGCAATGGCGAAGAACCAATGTTTCTGCATCATCACTAGGTTTCTTGTCTGATGTCTTCCCAGTATTTTCAGATTTTTGGGTGATGTTGACTCACTGCATTGACTCTCTTGTCTTGTACAAAAACTTGACTAGCACAATACACACTAACCCACTAAGACAATTGCCTATTCGGTTCCTTCAGAACTGTTCAATAAAGGTGGTGAAATGAAAAGTGAAACTAGAAATAGCATTAAGGGTAAGCTGCCTTCAAAATCACTATTTATGCACAGTCCGAATAATAGAAAAGTATCTGGAAACGGGGAAGGGGGTGACTCCAGTCCAGTCATGTGTACATTTAAATTGGCCCCAAAATTCTATTATTCTTCTCCCACAGTTAAGACATTTAGGAACTAGAAAGGATTCAGAGAAGGGCAACAAAATCGAGAAAGGGTATGGAGTCATTGAACTATGAGGAAAGGCTAGCCAGTTTAGACATGTTTACTTTAGAAAAGAGGCGACCAAGAGGGGATATGATTACTAAACACAAATACATCATGGGTCAATACAGATAAGGATCTTTTTACCCCAAGGACTGTGCACAGGACACGGGGTCAACCACTACGGTTAGAGGAGAGAAATTTCACAACCAGCAAAGGAAAGGGTTCTTTACAGTAAGGGCAGTCAGGATGTGGAGTCACTGCCAGGGAAGGTTATGATGGCAGATTCACTTGATATGTTTAAGAAAGGGTTAGATACATTTTTAGCAGAAAATGGCATTTAGGGTTACCAGAACCATTAATTAAAATGAAGGACAGTAGTGGAGCCAGCGAGAAATAGGACGTCATCTTGGCTCAGCAGGGTTTTTTTTTCAGATTGCAACAGTTTGGAGGTCGCTTTATCTGGATTAATTCCAATTATAAAGATAGGAATTGCAGGAGATCTATAATAGGCAGAACTTGATGGACTGTGTTAATATGTTACTATAAAAATTATTCTAAAAACAGGTTTTACTAATAAGGATGATTACAGAAGTGTATAAGTGTATTTCAGGTTTAGGTTATGCATGTTAACATCAATTCCAGAACCAATGTTTAGGACTAAACAATAAACTAGTAGGAACCAAATACAATAAACTTAACTATTAGACATCAAAATAAAGCAAATACCAACATACACCCTGGGACAAGTTAAAAACTACTATGTCAAACCATTAGTGTGCTTCCCCAGATGTGGCCTAATGATAAGTGGTAAAACATGCAGCGTCATATGTGACATCAACTCCCTTAAATGTACAGCTTATGGTTATTTGACAGCACACAGCCAACTGCAATCACACTGCTGCTTCAACTAAAACCAAGTAAAATATTGACCTCTATAAGAATTTAATAAAAAGGGATCAATATTATGCTTGACTAAATCTTGCAAACAAACAACTAAATTATTCACCATAATTCCATCCAAGCAAATGGTTGGTGTCTTATTATACAATAAAATTTTAATTTAACTCACCACTTGCAGGTTTTGGTGTAGGAGCACCTGGCTTTGGAGTTGCTTCTACTGTAAATAAAAGAATCAATGTAAATACTAAATTATGCGCGCCAATCCACAAGCGTTTCCAGGCAAGGCGGTTTGAAAGCTGCAAATTATATCCCCGAGTACAACCCAATATGACAAAGCTAGTATCCCTAGTAGGAAGAGAGGTCTGGCAGAATTGTGGAGAGAGTGGGCGGTTTAGTGCTATTGCTAGGTGCAGTAGCAGTCCGTATTCCCTGCATTTTCTCCAAACTTGCACCAGCACAGGGGATTGCCCTAAGTAAGCTAGTATCTAGGAAGAGAGGTCTGGCAGAATTGTGGAGAGAGTGGGCGGTTTAGTGCTATTGCTAGGTGCAGTAGCAGTCCGTATTCCATTCCCTTTCTCCAAACTTGCACCAGCACAGGGGATTGCCCTAAGTATGGAGGGGAAG
>WWET01000612.1:169561-190728 GCA_011038615.1 Limnodynastes dumerilii
GCTCTGGATCGGGCCCAACGTCCCATGTTCAAAAACCAAAAGTCCAAAAAAAAAAAAGTCAGAAATATAGATTAATTAAATAAATACCACCCAAGCTTGAAATGATTGGTCTCCATAGTGTTATTCCACAACAGATGTTTTGGTAGTCTTTGCTCCTTTCTCAAGGGGTGTGTCGTATTGTGTTATTCCCGTAATGTAAAGCCATTTTTTCGAGAATATCACATTCTGTCACTTTATATATCTGCCATTTTCAAATTTTCTTTTAAACGTGTTCCTACTAAAAAAAGGACTTTATTTATTTATTTTTTAATATTCAGGCCGTCATAATCTTGCCCCGAGTGTCTCTCGAGCCACAAACGTTTGCATTTATTGCTTTGAGGTGGGTAGGACAGCTTTTTTTGTCATTAGCCATTAGCTTTTTAACCATTAAAGCAACACTACTCCACAGGAACAAACCTTTATCAGCGAGTGCATCGTAAGACTGGACAACTGTATGTGTTTTCAAGCATCAAGAATTTCAATAAACTCTGTGGGCCTGATTCAATTATCTTCGCACCTGCGTTATTTGCAGCGCAAAGCAAATTTTTTAAAGGCATTTTTATACGCACCCAATAGAGGTGCTCATAAAATTTATTTTTCCTACCATAATTGACAGGGGAAAGCGCACCACAATCTTTTTCCCTTCCTCGTAGCTAATTGAATCAGGCCCTGTACGTTTAGATTTGAATTTAAGGATCACCATGCAAGGGGACTAAAGAATTATAATTCTAAGAAGGGTCAGCATGTTCTTGAAATTTCTTATGACTTAGTAGAGGCTATGGACCGGATTTAGAAATAATGTCTGCATGCACTGCCCACACACCAACCACATACTTCCACATTGGAACACAGTAAATCTGCTTTCTGATGTGCAAGGCAAGGCGAAGCTGGAAGATGCATGCATCATCACATAGTAAGGGCCAATCATGTACATCAGCCTCTAATGTCTTATTTGTGGACTTGGTCCTTTAGGACTATGTGCACCCTCAATTTCAAAGGGGTTTTTGTAGCTAAAAAGTGCATGGATAAAAAAAAAAAAAAAAAAAAAAGTACCATCATAGCAACAAAAAAAAGTTTCATTTCTTACTGAAAGGATACCATATGAAACAAAATATTTATGACTCATTTCGGGTGGAGAGACAGTTACTCATCCCTTCCTGACTAGCTCCTCGAGGAAGCAGAACTATTTGATTTTCAAAGTACATCACACCCCATTACATTATAATATAAATCAGATGATTCACTTATATTCAAGAAGGATGTGAATAACATTTTAATACTTTTTTTTTTTACTGTACCTATGGTTATATCCGCTCAGCAAATGCAAATTCAGGGATGACCTTAGCATTTGACGCAGGGCTCGAAGTGAAGGGGTATACAGGGGTATGCCATACAGTCACTTCTCTCACTGATTTAACTAAAAAACAATAAATCCCCATTCACTTCTATTACATTAAAAGTTTCATACGGCCACTTCTATATGTCCATACCGCCCCCTCTAAATGTCCACTTCGACCACTGATTTGAGGGGTAAGTGCATACTTTCCCCACATGCCACTACTGCTCCCCAACAGCATCAGTCATGGCACTTGAGTGATTGGCAGCCACAGTACATAGGTAAATATCTAAAGCAACTGTAGATTGCTCCAGGCATCAGACTGCATCCCAGTACAACAGTGGTTTTTTTTTTTTTTCTTATTTCATTTCCCTTTGGAGTGACAATTAATTATTATCTTTGTCCTATATAGATTTGTGCTATTACTATAGCCATCCACGTTTAAAATAAAAGCAAGTATATTTTACCTATTTTGTATGCTGGTTCATTTTAGTTACAGGGCACGGGGTACACTAAACACTTTCCACTATACACCCTCCCCCTAGGAGGTAGGAGATTATTAGAGGCATCTCCACAGCATACCCCTTAAGGACTCCCATAGGAGACCATAGCAGCCCAACTCGCACATTTTCTTGCGCACAGTTATACACTCTCTGTCCCCCACTGGAGCAGCGCAGGTAAGTGTCTTTATACCCTTCCTTCACTACCAACAGTGGTAAGGGCAGTACGGCTGACAGACCAGGTCATTCTACTGAAGACTGTTCACCTGCTACAAGGCCATGGTTTTTCATGGTGGGTCGTGTTTGACGGCCAGATTTCCCCACCGTTCTATCTACCCTGGGAAGGTATTATACACAGAGCTTTTGGTCCTCTTTCATACTTTCATTATTTTAATTAGGCAAAAGGAGGAACAAATCAGCTTTCCAGTATTTTCATGGATTAATAATCCAAGACAGATCTGCTTGTGTACATCTGGAAACGAGCCATGATGCAATACGCCGGTAACATGGTGACAGACACTGTTTTGTTTGCTTTTTGTGCTTGAAGGCACCATGAGGATAAAACAAAGCCCCAGCCTAAACCCCAAAGGCACAGTGCAGGAGATAGCACCGTGGCACAAAAGCGTCTCAAGACATTTTCTAAGAAATCAACACAACTATAGTTCATCAGCTGATAAAAAGCTCTTATTTTCAACTTTAAAGCACTTTATCTTAAGACTTATTATGCTGTGACACCAAATAAAGCAACCTAAGAAAAAACAGACACCAGTATAATAACTTATACTCATCTGTCTAAATAGGTCTGCTTACAACCAAGTATTACTAAGGGTTAGAGCTCACCAATACTCTTTAAGGCCCATATTCTTTCAGACCGCATTTACGCAATCTACATAAGAAAGAGATAGATTCCGTAAAAAATATTACTGCGCATACGCAGTAGTAAAAATTGCTAAACACCGGACGTATATCTTATATGTCCGGTACTTTGAATACAGGCCTAAATCTGGATATTTAATAAGAGTCTAAAATGATTACTCGTCATTATGGAAGGGGGTAAACATGATTTATAAGGATTTAGAGATATTTTTTGCAGTTAATTATTCATACTAATTGCCTGCACTAAACTGTCACAACACATTAATGTTACAGAAAACATTTTAGCTTGGCTGAGGCAATCTGTTGTGTGTATGCCATCTTCCATATTTGGAAAGAGATTTAATTGGATAAAAACACTTGCTTATTTTTTTTTTATCACACTCGTCTATCCAATTATAGAAGTTAGGAATACTTTGTACTTATTGAAGTAGAAAATATTTTTCCAAAAGCTGGATTAAAAACAATCCTTGTTTTCTACCAACTGGTAGCAGTTGAAAACCCAAGGGTTGGTAATCAACAGTTTTGGAGATGCTGTATTACCTGCAACACCCTACTGCAAGCTAATTACCTGCAACACCTTTCTGCCTGAAACATCGGCTGCACAAGCAGTAATATCACACACCACCTTAAAGTTTCTTCTGTCTATCTGATTCAGGAAATAATTCTGACAAAGCAACGGTGAAATGTTAAAGTAACAGGTGCACCAGCAGTAGGACAAGAGGCAAGGAGGTAGCAGTCATCTGTGTTGGACTGGGGCATGAAAGGCCCACCAGGGGATATTGTGATTAAGGCCCACCACATAGTAGAGGGCATAGCAAAACGGTCATGGCCAGAGTATGGTTTTATCTGTGAACTGAACTGTGCATGTCCCCTATGTCCACAGATTGCTTCAACAGCAAAGTGTGTCTTATACCATCAACTTTCTGTTACAGAGATAGATAGACAGACAGACACACACACAAGGCAGAGAACAAACTACTGACCACCAAACAATAAAGACTACTTATGACAACAATAGAAACTACATCATAGTTATCACCATAAAATGCACGTTGCATTTTAGGGTCTGATACAATATTAGTTTTGTCAGTGACAGTGTAGTCAACATATAAAGGTTTTCTGTTCAATAAATTTGCATTGGACTGTCTTGATAAACTCTATAGATAAATACATATAACATTTTTTCTGGGATTGATATAGGTCTAGAAAAAACTGCAACTTTATATTACTAGAAACCTAAAATACAATTCTATTATAATAAATCTTATAGTACCCATACAATTATAAAATAGAAACCAATTAATATTTTACTGGTCTACATTCAATTAAGATGCATTTCTGAAAGTAAAACTATGAGGAACTCATGAAGAATAAAAATCTGAACACATTGGATCTCTATAGGTCTCCATCCATCCATTTTACCCCCTCCTTTAGTGTCTCTCTAACATTATTGAATCTTCCCTCTCCACGTCTCTAAAGTCTTCCTGTTCCTAGTGTGCATTTCTACAGCCATTCCATCTCCCCCTCCTAGAGTTCGTCCCTAAAGCCAACCATTGTGCCCCCTCCTTCTGTGTCCAGGCAGCCTTATCGCCACTTCTTACACGTGTCCAGCCAGCCCATTATCCAACTTATTTCATAAAGGACTCAAATAACTTCTTACCTTTCCTGACTTCCCTTCGCAGCACACTCTGCATAAATGGCGCGTGACCTTAGGCCATGCCAGCATCATGGTGATCAGAGCTGCTGCTGCACACAGCTGGCTCTTTGCTACTTGAATGTAGTGCAGCCATGCGATGCACCTCAACTCCTGGCACACTGCGTGGCTGCACAGTTAAATCCTGAGCACCCAGCACTTTATTTATTAAGTGTAGGCTCCACCTCCTTGCAATAATGGGTGGGACCTGTAGGCAGCGGCCCCACCTTGGCTATCCCCAGCGGGTCAGTCCAACACAGACTTCCTTCTAGGGAGAAAAAGACAGCAGTATGGGGGATGGGACTTGATCATGCCTGTCTAACAATGGGCTGGATCCAGACTCAAGTAAGTGCTTGAACTTAGTTGCTCCTGGGCTAAACCATGTTGATTGCAGGGGGAGTCAAGTTAATTGTATTCTTTGCATGCAGGGATATATCTTTGAATTGCTTACTGCGCACAGATACTGACCAGCTTTACCATCACACTTATTTAGACTTGGGATAGGAAACATCACCTCTCAACTCTAATACTGTTTGCAACAGATGATATATGACTCCCCTGCAATCAACATGGTTTAGCCCAGGAGTAACTAAGTTCAAGCACTTACTTGAGTCTGGATCCAGCCCAATGTTGCAATCCATATTCTTACTAATGCTGGGTACACACTACACTTTCTTTCCAACGATCCAATCTTTTCAACAATTTTTCTAACGACTGGCTCCCATGATTTTTCTGTTGATGCATTGTTCATTTGGCAAATGAAGTAGTCTATAAAACCCGTTTAAACGATTGCACGACCGATTCACACAATATCGTTTGATCGTGCATGCCTAAACAGTCAACGATATTGTGTGACTCGGTTGTGTAATCGTTTGATCGGAATGATTATCACTGGAAAAAAGGGTAGTGTGTATTCAGCTTTAGGTGCTTGATGTCTAACAAATTTCAAGGCCCATCCTTTGTAAGACTTTAAATTCAAAAGGGGGAAGGAGAGACTCGAGACGTGACTTAATCCCAAATGCATATTTGCCTGCTCTCAAGATTCTAGGAACAGTACACACATTTATGGAGTCTTCTGAACATTCCAGGAGAGTCTACAACTTTGTAATTGTTATAGGTAACATCTGTGGTTTTCCTTGATAAACTGTAGCAAGTCTAACACTAAAAGCACTCGAAATCATGCATCTAAGTGGCCCTAGGCCCTAAGTGGCAACATGATAACAGTTAAAGAAATACAGAATTAATGCTTGTTTATTTCAGTTACATGTATGAGGGGAACAATCCGGGATACTTACTTTTCAGCATAATCAATACATTGTTCATTTATGTCATTTTAAAGACATCACTTTAGGAGATAAAATAAAAAATTACTCCGCATCTTTAGGGCATGATCATTTCAGACAACTCTTCGTGGGATATTTTTTTCATAAATAAGCCACAGACCAATGTAGTTTGTTATGTAACCACTGGGATAGAGCATGTGATCGCACATCTGGTACTTTAAAACATGCCAAGTTTCCAAAACCTGTAAGCCATGTATGATTCATATCCTCCTACTAATATGCAACCATTTGTAGAAGGATGGGGAACTAGTATATCCTATATTAAAAAAAAGAAATAAAATACATAGTTTGGGATCGGTAATATAGTGGAAAATTAAGAGTTCAAAACACATTCCTATAAATCCCTATATCAGCTGTTTAGAAATGGGCATAACCCCACATATGTATTGGTAAACTAAGCCAGTGAGTATAAGGATTTTAGGTTATAGAGGAGTTTTCCTGATCCGCATAACCTGCTTACCATGCAGCACCCTCATTGGTGGTACAGACGTAGCCTATGGAGTTTATACAACTTTCATATGCTTATTTTTATTCAACAATTATTTGACACACTTATCACTGCTGATAACGTGATTTTACAGGGATTTTGTATGTGTGTGGACGTTGGAATATCTTCCTCATTAAATATGTCACAAGTGAATATTGGTCTGCGCAACTATTTTGTAGTGCATTGTATGGTTTAAACACTTGGTGGAGTTACAACTGAATGGAATGAATGCACTGTTTTACGGCACATCAGTTAATATGCCACATTACAGCAGAACAGTGGGTCTACAATATAGGTAATGTTCCACCTGCTGCTCCCAAGCCATGCTAGATTAATGGAATAGGTAAGTGAGGCACAGATGCATGTAAGATTAGTAAGAGGTCAGATACAAAAGATAATGGGGCTGATCTAGAGTTGTACTTTTATTTTTAGGTGCAAGTGTAGACCTGAGCAGTACTGTGTTAAATACAAGGGAGAGACAAATTTATATTGTGAAAGAATTAGAGTTGAGCGAAGAAATTTCACCTCATAATTCTGATTTATAGATTAAACATTTAGCTATGCAGTGTTTGAGTTCTTTGTGTAAAAATAAAGAATTTTCCTTGCATGTAAACTATTTACAATTAATTATCACCCCTTACTTTGTAAAATGGTTTAGTCAAACGTGCATCTGTTTTGCACCTACTCCCAAATTCTGGATCAGCCCCAATGAATACAACACTAGGGTTGAAGAACTCGACAGGACAGAATGGAAACATAATGGATTCTGTAGGGCCTCTCATTTTATTCCTTTAGAGTTGAAATTGGAAGCAAAAAAAAAAAAAAAAAAAAAAACAACGGGGTTAAAAAAAAAAAAAAATCACTGGCGTAAATGATGATTAGCGAAGTGCAGTTTCCAAACCTTAACGAGCAGTCATAGAAAAAGAGGTTGTTTTTATTGCATCTAACTTTTTCATGTCAATTTAATACAGTTTTGAAGGTTCTACAACTATAATTGAATTAGTTTAATCCCCTTACTCCTCATAGGCAAAAGCCAGTTATCAATTGGCTGCACATGACTAAACTCAGCACAAATATTTGTTTAAAAAATCCTCGCAACTCACTGACCATATAATTGGTGCACAATCCTTAATTATTATTATCGTAGCATATATCTGCTAATCTAAAAATATATTTTCACAGTATGGCCCCTATTCTTCGGAAGGGCCTCCACCACTGAATTAATTAGCTTAGCATAACCCAGCTAAAACCTCTATCTATGCATTTTTTTTGGTGTGTTATAGTTCTAATGTAAATGTTAGTGCTATCATCTGTTTAAGGGTGTGGCAAAGTAAGAGGATATAGGACAATGCTTCTTTGTTCTTTTGTTGTCAGTGAAAAGATTTAGTCACGTTTGTCTACCCAGCAAGCATTCATAATAAAGGTGCAGCTAAATTATATTTAAAAAAAAGCCACAGCAACAATGTAAATCCTCTGAGGTTATAAACTGTTTTTATGCATATTAAAGTAGAAGATAGACATTAGACGTTAAAATGTGATTTCACATAAAATAGTCAAAACTTGAGCTCATTTTGAGAGTACATTTACCTTTTTGACTATCGGCAATACTACTATTGAAGGTTTCTCCACCCCCCAAAATTATATCACAGTGTAAAGCTGGGTACACACTGGTAAAATATCAGAGCTATATGTAAAATCAGAAGAAAACCCTCCAGTATCTACAGCCCAACAATGCTACAGAATCTACTGAGACAGCATCACATTGTGGGATTTAATTTTAGAGGAACTGGAACGGTTTAATACTGAACGTTGCAACAAGGAATCGTTTCAGTGCAGACAGTACAGCGATCAGGTGCAAAATAGTGAGTAATAACAGTAAAGATGTCAGATCCTAACAAAAACCCCAGCATGTACCCAGCTGTATTCAGGTTTTAGAGTATACTGCTACTGTGACATTTTACGATGTATTTATTAAAAAATAAAAATTAAAAATTTACACCCAAAAAATCTTATGTGTGATTAAACATAAATGGTGCATTTGTAGATTTTTTGCATATTCCAGTTATCAATTTTTCTCTTGGTACCAATCATATAACCAGCTAGTGACCTGCCCACAAAAAACTGGTGTAATGATCATTATAACAATCCTATTGCTTGTTCACAAATGTCTTCGATAATAGGATTAAACCTAGACCAGCCTCAACTTTTTTGCCATGAGTAAACTCTTAAAAATATCTAAATATTGCAATAATAGAAAGTTACAGTGGAGGCAGACATTTGGCAACATATTAAAAAGGAAAGTAATGTCCCCTCTTACCCTTAAATAACTCAAAGGCTCCTGTCACCTATAAATGCCTCCATAAATGAACCTTCCAGCCCCTTTTCAACTTGAAATGCCACAACAAACACGCAAAGAAGGTGACGCAAACCCTGAAAGCCGAAACTGGTTGAGAATCACTGTCCTAGGCACTACAGTAGTTAGGTGTGATTGATGACCAGATTTAATGCAGGTTTTACGTGCATGTCCCTTCTAGTTACCAGAGGACTAACAAAGCACAAAGATCCTGACCAATCTAGCGCATTGAAGGTGTTTTTTGAAACGTACAACTGTAGATGGTATTTGTTAGTGCCGACTTGTAAATCTTAAGTTCAAAGGCCTGTTGACGCCAATATAAACTCAGATAATTAAATTAAATCTATAAAAGCTTTGTTTAAATGCAGTTCTGAATTTGTAGAAAGCTTCTGAGAGCAATTCTATCATTAAATATATAGTTGTATTTTATTATAACAATTGCGGTCACACTACATCTCTGCAAAACATGACAATTTCATCTTACACAACAGCACTTTGTTCTGCCCATTGTCAGCACCATGACTGTTGGTGCACAGAACTCCTATGTGTTCCCCTAGTTCAGTGACATGTGGCGTTTCCATTGTCCTACCCCTGGGGTTTCCACACAAAACGAACCCGCTCCAATGGAGTGCAATGGACAAATTTAAGACATCACTTGGCTACTACTTACTGAGCCTCTCTAAGCCATAGTGGAAAACTCTCCATGATGTGAGAAGTCATTGCTGTATGAATTGGAAATTGCATCCTATTTCCTTACACTGAGGCCATGATGTCATCAAAGACTGGTAGTTAGCGAAGACAACAAGATTTCAATAATATAGACAAATACAGTTTGGTCTCTTGTTATTTAGCAAACTTTTAGATTTCTATAAAAATTATTTCAGCAGGTCGCCTATTCGCAGATACCGAATTTATACTGACACTACCGCTGCCAATTTAAAGAAGAATGTTTTCCTAGAACAGCTATACACACAGTGGTGCTATTTACAGCAGAGTTCCCCAACCTCAGTCCTCAGGGACCACTAACGGTCCATATTTTCTAGGTTTCCTTAAAGAATCACAAGTGATATAATGAGCAGCACCTGTGGAGCTTTTAAAAATGTGACAGTTAGTAATGAACACCCCTGTGCTCCAGCAGTGAGACCTGGAAAACATGCACTGTTAGTGGTCGCTGAGGACTGAGGTTGGGGAACACTGATTTACAGGACACACCCCTTTGGTGGTATAGGACACACCTCCTTGGTCCAGATCCTTGCTACCATGACAATCTACCTAATAAGTTGGCAACCATGCTCTAAACTTTGCTTTTCTCCTGGTTCCACAGATCAGGGTAAAGTTATAAACAGATTATTAGGTACCATATTGGTACACTAACAAAAAGGGCCAAAAACCATACTGGGCCATATTCAGAGCTCCGGCCGCATTGCAATTGAGGCTGGAGTTTTGAGAAAAGTGCTACTGCGCATGCGCAGTAATTTTTGTAACGTACTCTACATTACTTCTTGCAACGTAGATTGCGTATACGCGGTCTTTAAGACCATGTATACGCAATCTACGTTGCAAGAAGTAACGTAGATTACATTACAAAATTACTGCGCATGCGCAGTAGCACATTTCTCAAAACTCCAGCCTCAATTGCAATGCGGCCGGAGCTCTGAATACGGCCCGCTCACTCAATCAAATCTTCATAATTCCTAAGTGATTAGACCATCTATGTGCAAGTTAACCAATGGAAATTCACAGGTTTTAAACCAACTGAAACAAAAACATGATCTAACTACAAGCTAAGGAAACGCTGACAACAAATTTATTAGGGAATCCTGTGCTAAGTGAGGAGGATGTTACTCCATATCTGGAAACAAATGTATTCAGTGTGTCAGGCAAACCTGTAGCATACGGAAAGAAGTGTTGAATATAACACTCCCCTGTTGCCCCCACCCTCTAACACCAGGAAATTCCTCTACAAGTATAACACTCTCAGGGGAATAGGAGATTTGAAAAGCTCCATATGTAATCCTGGATTATTAAAAAGGCCAGATCACTATAGAATGCTGAAATTGCTAATATTTACTAGAATTAATTTGTGGGACGCCATTATTCTACCTTTTTCTGTATAGAGGATTATCTCTTAATTTAAATTAGTTTCTGTACCAAAGCCACTTAGAATTTCCATACACTAGAGAAAGCCAGGTCTCGCTCCAGGGGGTAGATTTACTAAACTGCAGAAACAGAAAAGTGGAGATGTTGCCCATAGCAACCAGATTCTAGTTGACAATGGGTAACATCTCCACTTTTCCACAGTATAGTCAATCTACTCTAGCAATTCTGTAATCACTAGTCCAGTATCTAGCCAAACCTCCCCTAACATCAATCACAGGAGTTCCGTTCACTGCTATGAAAAAACTGATTTTCGAAATGCAGACAGCCGAGAGCCAATTGTCAGCTGTCTCTATTTCAAAAACCTGATCAATTAGAAACGGTTTATAATGAATGGGTAAGTGCCGAGTTTATATTTTGCCAACTTACCCATTCATTGACTTTCCAACAACTGCTAAAGCACACAACAGAAGATCCACTGCAGCATGGCCATAACTAGGGGTAAACGATAGGGGCGGTCCCCCAGGGCACAAAGCTTAAAGGGACACCAGTAAGTTAATATTTAAGGTAATTTGGCTTGGAATTCAGGGTCAGGACGCACCATTTTTCCTTTTTTCCCCTGGCACAAAAATTCTAGTTAGGGCTCTGCACTGCAGCACCCAACTGGACAGGTTAGTGTAGAAGGGGAGTCTTGGGGTCAAGCTGCAGTGAAGGAATCTAGTGTAGAAGGGAAAGGTTAGGGTCAGGCTGCATGGAATGAAGGGTTAGAGTAACAGAAGGAGAAGGTTAGGGTGAGGATTTGGATAAGGGTTGGAGGTTGGGGAAATAAACACCAGTCGGGGCTGGGGATTCTTCCTAGAGATCAACGATTCTGTCATGCCAGTGGAGCAGGAGAAATCGCTGGCGATGGTACATCAGAAATGGCTGGTAGAAAACGGCCCTTCTCTGAAGCGAGCCACACCCAGTCACAGACAATTCAGAAAAACATTACAATAAGCAACACTAGTATAAAATAGGCTGTTACTACGCAGCAGGACATAAAATAACAGACCTGAAAAACAATTATGACAAAGACCGAGTAGCTCAGTCTGGGACCAATATCCAGAAGATAAGGTCTCGTTATGCTTCTCACCCAAACGCTAGTATAAAATTAAAATGGAAACACTAACAGAAGCATGCACGGAAATGTCTACATTCAGGGCTTACAGATTAAAAGCAGAAACCAAGAACTGTAAAAATAAAACAGTGCAAACACCTCCAGCTTAGACTGTACTATGTCTGTTCCCAAGCAATTCTGCCTTTTGCAGCTGTGGTAAAACGCTTGTTGCAGCAGGTGGTGAGATAAACTGGTTGTACAGAAAGAGAAACTGTCAGGATTAAGTGCACACAGATTGGGGGAGGACATCTTTACACTTAGGAATCCTGGTGAACAAGTAAAAAAAATAAAAGTGAAAAATCTGTTACCTTTTCAAATAAGTCAAGGAAAGTCTGCTGATAGGTGACAACTCTGTTTCAATTAACTTTACAGCCAGGGGCGTTTTAAGTACATGCCCCCCATCACCTGAGACAGGACTGTCTTGATTCGTGGACCTCAAAAGGGGCAGGACCTAACTGTGTTGTAAGCCCCACCCCTTTTTCAGCCCACAAATAGGGATAGTCCCACCGCAGGGGGATCTTAGAGGGAAGAAATAGATGCCGAATGGACCCCCTTCCCCTGCCAACCCTGGGTGCAGGATAAATGCCACAGGGCCCCCTGTTCTGAGGGACCCGTGTGCACTGCACACCCTACACCCATTATAGGTATAGGGTGTGCACTGCACACCCTACACCCATTATAGGTATGCCTATGTTTAGAGCATTAAACAGTTAGGACAGACTGTCTTGAGACAAACTGACACCAAGGACTGGGCAATATGACTGTGTACAAGTGAGACAATAGCAGTGGCAAGGTCTGGCAAGCCTCAGCACAAACATTCTTCTTCCTCCACAAATTCTTCTTGTCCAAGTCACTCTACATCCCATGCAGGCATATCCCAAAGGCTTTTAATACACTTGTATTGATCATTACACTCCCATAACCTCTTACTACTGGCTGTTCAGCAAGTTTTATTTACATCAATAGATGAGCAACATTTCATTTAACGAATATTTTTTTATTACACTGACTGATTAAATTAGGTTGTGATCACATTTAGGTTAGACTTGAATAAAGCATGCCCTACAGCATGCAATGTCCCCGGGGATTGGAGTGCTACATTATTCTGATCACACTGCCTGATAATCCTAGCCATCGCCCACTGCCTTTTGTTGGTCCTCATAGGATTGGCCCAGCAGATGTCACATCATTCGTGCAGACTGAAAAATTCTGATCATTGGGTGAGCGTTTAAGGATCATTTTGTTGCCAGTCTAACAAATCATTTCATCCCACACAAAATAATTGAGCCAATTATACAGTGCAGCCAAATTAGCAGAGCGTTTCCTTAATGTCTCCTGGTCAGGCGTGGTCTCAGACAGCAGTATTTTAAGTAATGAAATTTAATTGTGAGAATTTTTAAAGTCACTTTTTGCCAGTCACTTGCTCTCTCACACACACACTTTTCATGCCCAGGTGAGCCTTATTAAAACACCAGTTTAGGGACCGAAAAAGTGAAAATGGATTTTACAGCAGTTATGGTAAATGTGTCTTCCTACATCATACAAGTCATTTTTATGTCAATTACATGTACTGCAGTATATGGTCAGTGCTGTAGATATACAATGTCTGTATTTGGGTTGTTTGCTCACAGGATTGAGGGATTGAGTAAGGAAATGGTAACCAGATACTGTGAACACATTTGCAAGGGAAAGGATATTCCCTATTGTATGGCAAGTCTGCAGCTGTATAATCAGTTAATTTCTGTCATCCCTTATAGAACAATGATAATGATCTATAGACAACTACCCAGGGTATTACATACACACACACACACACACACACACAATTTATGCTGAAGCTTACAAATAAATAAAAGAACATTTACAATTCCTTACCTGATGTTCAACATGTAACACTACTAGGGCAAATCAATAATTTGTGAAGATGTTAAAAGCAAGGGCAGCCCAGACAGCTGCAGACACTTTGTAGTGTAAACACTTCCATCAATTCAATAGAACAAATTGTAGTTCTTTTGTCAGTCTGACTTTGTAACTTGATACTGTTTATCAGCTATGGGAGAGAGAGATTATAAAGGCCATTCACTGGATCATTATCTTGTTGAATTTAGGTTTTTGATTGTGTACATTGCTCAGTAGGAATTTGCAGATAAGGGGGGTCAGATCATGTCACCATAGATATCAATGTTACATAAAGCTTATACTCTGATAATCCGCTATTAACAACCATTTCACACAGCTGTCCAGTCCTATCACAAGCACCTCACATGCACAACAATAAACCAACATACTTAAATTACAGATGCTAGCAGACAGTAGAAAAAAGTTGTCAACTAAAAGCGCTAATGTTAAAAATAATAGTACCGCTGCCAATCACAGTAATGCTCAAAGGGGCGGTATAAAATCCCTGAATGAATAGTGTATGTGAAAACAAGTTAACAACACTGGTGATAAGCGCAGATACACGAAAAAGTGGGAGGATGCAATATAAACAGAGAAGGCCTTGAGAAAGGATGACCTCATTGTCCAAAACGTGTCGGTTTGCATATAAGTGAAAGGACTGTTACTCTACATACATTTCCAGTTGACTGCTAAACACTGTATATCACTGCCTGTATGCACCTTATTATAAACGCTTTTATTATTTGGAGTTTTGCGAGTATATTGGATTACTCTAGAATAAAATTTTCGTTTTGTGTGACAATATCACACTATTCTGCTTTTATCATCTTGTCTCCTCCATCCACTGATGATCCGATACAGAGGCTCTCTGGATTCGAATGAGCCATTTAGGGTCCTGACTAGAAGCGAGACAGGACACAGCAGGAGGGCACTCTGCCGCCAGAAACCTAACTGACATCGCTGCAGTCACTGCACAGCAGAGATCTACAAGCTGACAGACCATCATGCGCACTCTCCTTTTGAGAATACATGTGAACAGTTTGGAAGACTGTTTCAAATCTTTTTCAACTACAGTTTTTACTTTCTGTGCGGCTACAAAATAACCAGACTGTATCATTCTGACCAAAGAGATCTTTAAAACATCGTAGCCATGATCAGGCCATAGAAAGCCTAAAGACTGTAGGGCACACATACTTAAATTACAGTTAAACCAACTTTATTAAATGAAACATTAACAAGTAAAGCCTAACTATGTGGCCCGAGTTTTAAAAAAAATAATCAATAAGAAACATAGAAAATATAAATAAATAGTTAAACTCAGCTGTCCAGGCGACCTGTTGGGCTGCAGCTGTCCGGTCCCGGCATGAATATTCTGCACATGCGCAGTGTTTCTCATGTCAGGACTTGGGAAAATTTTTAAGCCCTGAATGAGAGCTAAAGCGCATGCGCGCCCTGAAGTGCCAAAAGAGAAGCACTGTGCATGTTTCTCATGTCGGGACTGAACATTTTCTAAGCCCTGAATGAGAGCTACTGAGCATGTGCAGTACTTCATTCATTCATGCATTGCATGAATGTAAAGTACAGCAAGGACCCAGTGGATTATCGCGAGACCTCGCAGGAGGGGTGAGTATTTGTAAATAACGTGAAGGAAGCTGCCAGGCTCGCTGAGATGATAAACGAGCGTGATGCAGTTTCGTACACAGGGAACGAGGGAGGCAAGTAAATAGACCCCTTTCTTAGGTTTAAGACACCCTTCGTGCTTCAAGTTTTTCAAGGCATCCCCAAGCCAAAAAAGAAATACTGAACAATCACATATTTTAATTGATAAGGTACAGACAAATGTGTAACAGAAAGGTTCAGCAGATTATCTTTGGGGATAGCTTAATAAACATGACTGACCGTAGAATACAGAGATGTCAGTGTTAAGGCTCTGATAAATATTGGGGATGAGAGAAAAAAAAAATAGGAAAACTATAAAGAAATCAGCATTTTTGTTAGTTTGCCTCTCTTAAATAAAGCTCTCTGGTGTCAGTCCCAAATAAAAATAATTCTGTAACTTGACTTGCAGTTTTTAAAGATTTATTATTAGTTACCAAATAGGAGAACATCTCACACCCCCTCTGTCTTGCCAATGCACACTATGGGGCCTTTATTTAAGGTATAAGTGTAGACCTGAGCGATACCATGTTAAACTGCTAGGGGAGGCAAATCTAAATTGTAAAAGCAGAATTACAGTTAAGAGGTGACAATTCTTAGCTCAACTCTATTTACAAATAAAACAAAGCTATGCTGTATGCGAGTTATATATTCAAAAGCAAAGTATTTTCCCTGCATGTAAAAAAAAAACAACTAACATTAAATAGCACCCCTTACATTGCAAAATGGTTTAGCCAAGCTGTACACTTGCAACTATTTCACCCTTACTTCCAAACTCTGAATCAGACCCTATTTGTTTTTTACACAATAAATTAGTCTTTGAAACAATATCATGCGAGTCCCCTGCAATGATCACTTCTGATTATTACAACACACATTGTTCAATTAGAGAATTTATTACTTCCAAATTTACTGATCAGACAATGTCACAGTGTCGCTCCAAATCTGCAGTGTTTCAACCTCCTTTCAAAATGAATCTACAGCCTGCATACGGGCTGCTTCCTGGACGTGCATATTAACATTTTTACTGGAGAAGATTGCTATGGGTGCAGAAAATCACAGCTCTGCTGGTAAATCGTGTGTAATGTCTCTTGATGTCTCTCATACCCTATGAATGGCAGTTTTGATTAGAAAGGGCTTATGGTGTGATTTGCATAAACCATGCCCTCAAGCCCCACACCCATTTCATCTGACAAGAAGTAGACTTATATGGTTTATATGGCTTGTTATAGGGTAGTGTATACCTGATCTCTTTACACATCCATTCCTTGCTCTGCTTTCTTCTGGCTGATGGCTAGACAGCCAGGAACATAGACCCTCCAACATGACCCATTCCATTAGGTACAGTTTAATCCGCTCCTAAGCTTCCAGCTGTTACTCATTTGGTTTAAATGAACTGATATTTAAAAAACGATTTGCCTCTTAAACAAAGGTGGTTACCATAGTAACTGACAGTTGAAAACTGAGGAGCAGAGTATTTTGTACCTAATAGAATGGGTCATGTTGGAGGGTATGGGAATACCGTCCCAGGCCAAGCGCTTATGGGGCCCCGCTGATACCTACCTTGGCTCTGCAGCAGCAGGTATCAGCCTGCTGAATTGTCAGTATCCTACCGCCGATATTTCCAGCTTAGAGCTGTACATTAGCAGGCTAAGTCCTTTCCTGCACATCAGCCCACTGTTAAATCAGGTGCGTGGCACCCTGGGAACCAAACATTTCTGGAGTTGGCCCTGCTGGTGTCTGTAGCTCCTTAATGAACATTGGCTTCCTAGGTAACATTACCCAGCATGTGAGGTGGCCCAGGATTGGTGGGACCCGTGAGTGCTCCGAGTCACCCCAGAACACTACAGCGCACACAATGGTTACCTCTGGTGTAGACGTATCATGCAGAAAGGAGGGATCAGAATAAAGTAGTGGAATTCGTTTTTAAAGGCTTCTATTCCTGCATGGGATTATCACCTGCTCTACATAAATTGTCTAAAGTACCTTCAGCTAAGACTATTATATAACTTAAGACAGAGATCAAGTGATCTATTCTGATAGATGACTGAGTTAAGGACAGCTGATAAATGGATGATCAGTGACAAGCCAGAGCTACGGATATATTTCCATAACTTATCAAGGCAACCAGTTAACCAATGCTAGCCATACTGCACAATAAGCACACGCACAAGAAATTGGGTCCACTTTTTAAACATCATCCAGATAAGCAACTGCTCAATGCAATTTCCACAGAACAGCTCCACAACTGGAATCATCAGATAATCAGGCTATGTAGAACCATTACCCAGTCATCTGATTATCTGGAGAGTGTTTCAGATCACTGAGTATGTCAGCTTAAGACCAAGAAAATAGAGGGCAGTCACAATAGTACACTCATATAGGATGTGTACCTCCGCATTTTTACACAGTGACTGGCATACTGCATACAGACATCATCACCTAAAAGCACAACAGATAAATTCTATTGCCTTGAACTTGTGTTAGGTTCCATGAATCATCCAGGCCTGTGTAGGAAAGCTGGCATACCATCTTGGGGTAGTGGCAGACAGATGCCGTCTGCATTTTGTATCCATCAATATAACATGCCATTTTATTAAACAGTGCTACTCCCCTTTATTAAGATTTAAAGGGTATTTAATGCACTACAGAAATGGTAATACTGACAACTTATTCAGAAGTCTTCTTCATTACACGAGATATATATACATATACACATACATATAAGTACAAATACTGGTATATCATCCTGTGCCTCCCATATTCAAACCCATGGTGCTGCTTTGCTATTACACAGCTCCAGCCAGTCCTGGGTTAAGCGGTTGTAAATACAAGCCTAGCAATTTTGGCTAACACACCCCTGCACTTAGTCAATGAGCTTAAATGTTGGGACGCATGATACATGACATCAGTCATAAAAGATAAGAGGAATTCTAACATCAAACACATAATAACAATGATAAACTACTCATAATGCAAATAATTGGGGCATAGCCAGTGAAATTAATCTCTAATTTATAATAAAACTGCTGTGTAAAACACATGAAGTTCAAATAAACAACAATAAACAAACACACAAATGATTTGTCAGGTTATGAGGCAAAACTTAAATCACACACAGAACTAGTTAACTAGTTGCAGCCCCCTTATGGTGCACCTATACAATGAGCCTTCTGCCCCACCCAAATTTAGACTGATGAGACAAAGAGCTGGCACTCATACACTGGTACACATGCAAAGCACCCGGCACACAGTCACATATAGGTTATATTTAGCCTATTCTAGCATTTGTCAGCTGTCATAACCCAAGCGTGGAAATGGAATACACAAAACAGATCTGTGCCGATCAGTACAAGCACAAAGCACAATATAGGACACGAGAAAATCACAAGAACCCTGGCAAGAAGCTTAAGCAGTTTTCTTACCTCTAACGCCTGTTCCAAAGATGACCAAGCAAAACAAAACGGAGAGTCTCAAAATCATGGTGTCTGCTTTATGTTTAAGGTAATAAACCTGCTGTTTACTGTGAATAAACAAAACTGATAAAATATTCGAATATAGACCCTGCAAGGCTTGATCGGAGCTCAAAATAGCTAGTTAAGCAACTTTAGGAACAGCACAGTGCCAGAGCCTGTGTACAGCCTGCAGCAAAGTTTCCACCCTATTAAAGACTTTAAATAACTTTCCATCCCCCTGTACCATTCTCCTCCCAAAATGTGTCCATGAAATGAACAGGACCAATGAACAAGCCTGCTCCCAAGACACAGCAGTTCCACCCCTCCCAGCTATATCACCCTCCTGTATTTTTGTAAAGCGTTTCAGTAACTAGACACTGGCAGCAGGGTGTGGCTCAGCTCAAACTGCAGCTACACTTGAATACATGAAGTTGTGATCATTTGTTTTCTTTTGAATAATGTGGCAATTTAATAGTATATATAATCTTAATCAATGTTATCATGTTTGTTTAAACCTGCACATTTTAAAGGGGGGGGGTGGCAGGGCTTTTTAAATTTCAAATTTCTATGCAAGTGTACAAAAGTGTTACATGTGATTATGGATGCAGAGAGGGGCATTGCATAATACCCTCATATTTACCTTGGGAAGCAACAGTGGTAGCTCTTTGCTGTTACAGTTCCTGCCTCATCCACTCTAATATGATCCCCCCCATATTTGATAAAGTGAGTACATGAAACTATAAATATACAATATACTATTTGAGAGCTCGGTGGCTCACATGGAAGTTATGTTTTTCAGTTATGTTGTAATGTGTTCAGCATGATAAAATACGTTTTGTGAGTAATCAGTAATATAGACACATCATTCCTTTCCAATTAGGGCAAACACAAAACCCCTTTACTGGCAAGCATAAGGATGAATGCTTTTCTGTTCACCAAGGTCACAATTGTAAAGGCAGACTTTTCCTTTTTGATTTTTAATAATTCATTTTTATTTACTTTATCTAGAACACTTTATAGAAGAGAATTAACATTCACAAATATATTTCTTTTAATGCCAACTTTATGGTAGGCCAGTTGGTAACCACAGATATAAATGTACAGTACTCTGCAAATACAATAGTGTCTCTGGTAAGTGCTTTGTTCCCCCTGCTAAATCAGGATATCGTATGGGCAAACTCCCATGTAGTTTATAGATTGGTCCCTACTGAGACATTGCCCTGACTATTTCCCCCTGGCCTAATTCTTTTGTTTACACAGCTAATTAAACCAGAAAAAGAAGAACATTGTCTATATGCATTTTTGTTTAGCACATTTCCACGATTGCTTTTCCCACACACCTGATATTTACTGCAAATTGTGATGTTTTTGCCTCAAGAAGACTGTCAACAGAAAGGGTCCGATTCAATTAAACGTGGAGGCTGCGTCATTTTGGTCGCAAATAATGCAGCCTTCATATTTAATTGAATCGGGCCGAAAGTTTGAAAAACTTAGATAGTGTTACTTGTTTTATATATAAAGGCTAGCAATTCCATTCTAATAATGATTTTTTTTTATATGCTTGGAAACGTTGGTTTTGTGTCATTCCTGCCAGGCAGAGGATTTCCTGCTATGTGATGTGTGGATTCTGAATTCCTGTTCTAAGTAATTGACAGCTTCCTTTGGTGCACTTAAACATATAACCAATCACCAAGCTGAATCCAAATGCATTGCTGAAGGTCAGCCAAGGGACAGTAGATGATGGAAATCTCATTAACACATACAGGGGGTAGTGTCTTCAGTAATGGGGCATAGGTGTTGTTGGTAGGTTTTGTCTGTGTGGAGTTTGTATGTTCTCCATGTGTCTGTGTGGGTTTCCTCTGTGTACTTCTTTTTCCTCTGGCTGCTGACTATATTAGCCCCAGCGTGTGTATGTGTTATGGAATTTAAATTGTAACTCCAATAAGAGAAGTGACTTATGTGAAATATTCTCCCTGTAAAGCACTGTAACAAATAAAAATCTTAGGTGATGGGGTGACAAACTTCACACAAAATGGGGGATTTATCCGAAAGTGTCAGAGTTCTCTACTGCGGGGGTTCTTATCCTGTGGTCCAGTTCCAGTTCCAACATCATCTGCATGGACGTCCCACTTCAAAGCAGATTGTGAAATGTACTGTGTTCCATCTTTTAACCTGGGTACTATCGCCCGGTGCCGTTTCTAGACCTAGTAGAGCCCAGGGCGGTAAAAAAAATTCTGGCGCCCCCCCCCCCCCCCCAAAAAAAAAAACATCAACCAA
>WWET01000612.1:191395-201907 GCA_011038615.1 Limnodynastes dumerilii
TTATATTTGCTCTTCTTTATCTTCTGTATTCTGCTCTGTCTTTTCTTTCTTCTGGCTCCCCCTGAGCTCCTCTCCACACGCTCCTCAGCCGAATGCCAGCGCGATGACATCACGCCTGACGGGCACGCAGTGGAAAGAGGAGACATGAGGGAGGGAGGAAGCCGGTTGCCGTTGCCGCTGTAAGGTAAGGGTTTTTTTTAATTAATAGTGTGCAGAGTGTGTGGGGGGGATTAGGAACTTGCCACACTGACATAGGCCGCGGTTCTCACGGGTGCCAGTCGCATCACATAACAGATGCGGCCGGCGCCTGTAAGAGCCGCGGTCTATGTGACCACTGCACGAGGGGGGGCTGCGGGAACTGCCCCCCTTTTAGTTATCTAGGGGCGCGCCCCGTACATCGCACGGCTCGCCCGCTCCTAGAAACGGCCCTGCTATCGCCTCCTGTTTACATATATTGGGTGTGGTCTTTGCCATATAGGGCCAGAGCCTAAGCTAAGCACGCTAGTTTATTTACGCTAGCCGATGACGTAATTTCACCCATTTGTATTTAATGCACATGCGCGCGGCAGATGTTACGCCACGTAACTCCTAATGCACGTACCATCAGCGTAAGGGGTGAGGGCATCAATACGACACCAGTAATTACACTTTGGAGGCGGAGGGAGCCATTTAAATTGGATAGTATGGGCTGGGTTTGGCCGTCACATACGTTAATCCATTACGTACGTCAATACTTACGCTAGGAAAAGTTAAGGTAGGGTTTGGGCAGCGTAAAACAGCCAAACTACGTATGGGCGAGGGGAGTACCTAGGGGAGCGCATAGTAAATACGCTATGCGTTGTAACGTAACTAGCCCATAGGTCTGGATTTACCCCATAGTTACCATGTGGTGGAGCATTTAATGTTGAAATGTATGAACAAGCCATAGCGATATGTTTTTATTTATACTGTTTAGTAAAGATTTGTTTTTAACCATATCTCTTTATGTCCTTCCCTATGTTTCCCTGCTTATCAATGATTTGGGGATCCTTTGATGTCTGAAGTGCACATTACATCCATAAGGAATAATAAGGAATGGGATTCTAATTTCTAATCCATTCACCAATGGTATGTGATTTATGAATGTAAAATAAGGTCTTCATACCCAATGTTTAATATTTATTTAGGAATCAAAATTTAAAATACTCCAAAAGTGTTTTGGTTGCTGCAATCCTGTTTAACGCAGACCACTTTGCTTGTTTTAAATTTACAGTGTCTGCTTTAGTCTATGGAAATCCTTGATCCCACCCCCCAGAATTCATGCAAATTAAAATACATATTCAAAATGGCAGCACTTCATTTGACTAAAATCAACTAAAATGTTTTCCAGGTCACAAACAATTCACTTTGTGCTGCTTCCTGCGTCTTATTCTTGCTCATGTTAGGTGACTGACAAACGCTGCATGGCAAAACCACTGGTTTAAAATTTCCATATGCTTAGTTTGAGGTGGGGGATTTATGTATATAGGACAGTGAAGACATGCTAAGCACCCTCTGTACCATCCAGACTTCATTTTACATGACAGTGCAGTGGAATATTTGAGGTAGGGGCCTGGGGGTGGAATTCCTTGCAAGTAAGAAGGTGGCGTCCCCTTGCCCATGCACAGTTTATATCCAGTGGGGATCCTGTGATGGAATTCTGGATCCGGTCCCAGGGGGCTGCAAAGAAAATCTGAATTCCGAAAATGCCTCGAGGAGGCATTGCAATCGATCCACGGAGCACCGAGCAGTCGGTGCTCAGAAAAGTTATAAAAAAAATAGTCCCCCAGTCCATTCCCTAATTCTTACCCTAACCCTCCCCTCTCACTACCCTAACCCTAACCCTCCCTTCCTGGCAGCCTGACCCTAACCCACCATCTCCCGCAGCCTGACCCTAACCCTCTCCCTCCCCTGCAGCCTGACCCTAACCC
Source organism: Limnodynastes dumerilii (assembly GCA_011038615.1). NCBI lineage: Eukaryota > Metazoa > Chordata > Amphibia > Anura > Limnodynastidae > Limnodynastes > Limnodynastes dumerilii. Next base: position 193,345 of record WWET01000612.1, read on the forward strand.
TCCCTCCCCTGCAGCCTCACCCTAACCCTCCCTCCCCTGCAGCCTCACCCTAACCCTCCCTACGCCGCACAAATAATTTACTCACCTGTCCCTAGTCCAACGAGCAGCGGCGGAGGGATATCGCGGATTGTGAAAGTGAATGGGTGAAGTATGCCGAACCCATTCAGTAAAAAAAAGTAGAAAAACGTAAGTATTCGAAAAAGGGACATCTGAAAAGGAACATTTTCTTACCGGAGATTGCAACCGAAATGAATTGTGGTCTTTTTTTCCTTGCACATCCCTGCTAATCAATTGGAAAAAAACTACAAAAAACTGAAAGTTGCTTTGGTTGTTAGAGGTCTGTCTGTATAAGTGGGAGTGGTTCAAATGTAAATGCACAGATTTCGAGGAGTGTGGCCCTGTGTATGCGGATCACACTGGATCTTTTGCTTGAGGATCTAAGCACTTCAGTTTGAGAATTCTAAGATCTGTCCTGCTGTCATTATCCTCTACACGTATAATTGCATACGAGCCAATGTATCTTGCAATATATATTTCTTTCTTCATACAGAATATGGTTATTTTTGTCATAGGTTAATTAACATTCCAGGATGTCCTAAGATTGAAAACACGGGTGAACCTGGAAGACAGACACAAACACACACTTACAACCATAAATAGCAAAAGCACAAAACTAACCCAAGACACTCTCATTAAGAAATCAGGTATGCACCAGTAAGCCTATATAAGCATAGCTTTAACATGCAATTATAGAACACCTCTCCTCTTCATTCATATTGTTACACATGGTTATAGATAGCATTGTAGAACTCATAAAAAATACATGAATTGAGTAAATGTATATTGTAGTCATCAGATGTGTTTTGCAATCCTCTATCATGGGCAGAGAATCCTTTTGATGTGCGATTATCGGCCCAAACATCCAATTATCGGGTGATTGGGTCAAAAGTCTGTACTACTCCCTCCAATAGCCGCTGCTGTATATCTATGTACTATGCTGCTCTGATAGCTTTGAAGGTAGACTTCAAAGCTGTGAGAGCAGCTTTGTACATAGATATTCAGCAGCACCATAGATCGCACGCCCCCTCCCCTCTTCTGCTAGCATTATCGGTCACAGCAGAGGTGGTGTATGGTGCCGATAACGGGACATTTCCCTAGCAGAAAATTGTCCCATTTATAAGGCCACCCCCTGCTGTGACCGATAATCTTACTAGTGTATGGCCAGCTTTATTGTAAACCAGATATCTGAATTTAAAGAGATATGGAAAAATGGAATGAATGTCGACCATTAACATGCTGGCAATAAAATGGTGCTAGAGTTAACAGAACAGCATTCTTCTATCAGATGGGGTTATTAACACGACACCTGTCTGATAGAATATTGTAATGCTGACATGAACTTTGTTTGGCTTTACAATAATGCTGAGACTAAACCTAAGCTTAACATTCGCTCCTAACCTGGACCAGATCCAGATTTAGGAACAACAGGGTGCTTACGCAGACCATTTTCATAAGTACCCCATGTGTTCCTACTACACATGCATGTGGATGCCTGTAATACCCCTGAATGTTAGTATGGTGAGGGGGCAAAATTTTGCAAGGTGGCGTGAGATCGGTCCCCATGGAAACTGCAATCTGACACTCGAGGGCGGTTACTAGGCAACTGCCCAAAAACAGGTACACGCTGTATAGCGCATGTATGTTCTAGAAAATACGAAGAGCTGTTGAGAGTTAGAAGTCAGTTGGGCGAGAAGTGGAGAGAGGGGTAGATGTGGATGAAAGGAGAGGCGGAGGGGCATTCTGAATTTGGAGAGGCTTGCGTGTAATTTTGGGAGATCAGCTGGAGAAAGGGGTTGGAGTAAAAGGAAAGGGTGGCAGCAGTCTAAGTAGAGTGGTGGCAGTCGGTGACAGCAGTTCAAGTCCAGTGGCTGTGGTTCAAGTCGGCGACAGTAGTCCAAGTCAAATCGGTGGCAGCGGTCCAAATCGGTGGCAGCGGTCCAAGTCGGTGGTAGTGGTCCAGGTCGTCGGTGGCAACAGTCCAAGACGGTGATAGTGGCCCAGGTCGGTTCGGTGGCAGCGGGCCAAGTTGGTGACAGTGGTTACAGGTTGAGTGAAAGAGGAGTGAGAAGTCAGGCGTGTTACGGCAGAGTCAGAATATTGAAGCAGGTCAGGAGAGAGTGGTCCCTGTTTTTGGGCAGAGCCAAATAATAAAAAATATACAGAAAAGACTTTTGACGAGGTGGCAGGTACTGTCATAGCTGGAGAAGTTGGGAACATTACCCTCAGACTCGCACCTTGAACTTTGCAGTGGGGAATTTCTAAATGTATTAAAAGGACTTTGTTTAGTTGGTAAGCCTAGTAAGGGGAATTGTGTAAAAGGGGTATTTTCTCTCATTTATGTGTTAGGTAGTTATATATAGAAGGGTTTAGGGGAGGTATTTTAATGTTGTGTTTTAAAATATATATTGTGGGTCATATTTATGGAATATTAATTTCATTGTATGAAAGTCCTTAAACAAAAAAGCAAGAGAAAGAAAAATATAAACACTGAAAAGTAAACAAATTTTACTCCATAGACAATTGTTTGTCTTTTCTATGAGTCGTCTCCTCTCGCATTGTTCATGTTCCCCAATACCCTTACCTGAGCCCTCATCATTGTGGTGCTACATGCCTGTTACACACATAACGCAGAACGATAGATTCAGTAATGGCTGTGATCGCCGCCATGCTTACTGTGGACGGGATAATGAATGCAGATCATACAGTAAGGGCTTTGCTGATGCACATATTACATGGGGCGAATGAGCAAGATTTAAGGTAGGGGTTACAGCATGGAAGGCCCATGTGTGAGGGGAGTGTATGGGACCTGTGCCGACATCAAACTTTTTTACCTTTGAACTATGGGGTAGATCCAGAACTATGTACACTAGCGTATTTACACTAGCTGGAGACGTAAAAATGCTATTTTGAATGTACCGCGCATGCGCACAGCAGATGTTACGACACGTATGTACCAGGCTACTATCAACAGTGTAACTACGGACAAAGGGGCATGCCAGACATACGACTCCCGTGATTACGCTTCGGAGGCAGGGTGAGGCATTTAAATCGTACAGTATGGGCGTGCTTAGGCGCGTATGTACGTGCAGCCATTACGGCCGACAGGAGTTATGCTTGGAAAAGTTAAGGTAGGGATTGGAAAGCGTAACACGGCTAAACTACGTGCGGCCGAGTGGAGTGCCAAGGGGAGCGCATAGTAATTATGCTACTCTAGGAAACGTAATGGAGACATAGCTCTGTATCTGGCCTTTCGTTGGTAATGATAGAGCTGACATTATGGTGTCGACTGTATCACTGTCGAAATACCAATAAGTGTGAAGGGACATGATCAATTAGCAGTTTTCCCATATATTAAGTCTTGGTCATGTGACTTTGGACAGGATCCATACTTCAGATGCCGCTGCGATCGGAACTCTGTGGGGAAGGGAGGCCACTCTGACAGGAGACCCCATCACTAAAACGTATGCACCATCCTTATGTAAAATTTACACAATGCAAAAGTCCACGTAGTGGAATCGCTTTATGCTTCCCACCCCACCCCATCCCAGCAGAAGAAATGCTCCCAAGACAGAACTCTGGGTCCCGATCCCCCATGGGAATGTGGCATTTGCGCATGGTTCAGAAACTTTACTATTATTGGTCGGTTTGCAGAGCCAAGCCAAACAATGTTGTGTCAGTCCTATAAGGATGTTACAACGGGGTTCGAAAATCGGCAGTGTCTATGGCTACATGATTTCCACAGCTATAATACTGTACTGCCAGGTGTACCAAGCTTAACTTGACCTTATTAGTGAGGTCGGAAATGAGCATACAGATAAGAATCTTGTGACTGAATTATTAAGAATTACTCAATCCTTTAGGGAACACTGGAAAAGAAAAACACTGTAAAACACAGGAACTTGTGTGTTGTGTTGCTACTAGCTTATAACTCATTCATGTACTTCTTTAATAATAAATAGTCAGTAAAACAGAAGTTTCAGAAACGTTGTAAGCATTTGCCCACATATGCCATTAATGTGAGCTGTCCATCATTCCTAACGTGTATATGTACTTGCACAAGGGTTGGCCAGGTGTAAGTCGATATGCTTACAGGTGACACACTTAGGGCCAGATTTACTAAGCTGCGTTTTTGTAAAAGTGGAGATGTTGCCCATAGCAACTAATCAGATTCTAGCTCTCACTTTCCTATTACATACTAGAGAATGTCAGCTAGAATCTGATTGGTTGCTATGGGCAACATCTCCACTCTTCCAAACCCGCAGCTTAGTAAATTTGGCCCTTAAAGTGTTTTATAATTCAAAATGCACATACCCAAGGACGCTGTCAGAAACTGTGGGGTCTGGGACACATCAACTGGCCCCGCCCATATGTGATGTCATCGGTGATATCACATAGGGGGCAGGAGCAGCCGGCCTGCTTTAATTAGCAGACCGGCTAATGAATAGCTCTGAGAAGCCAGTATCGGCGATACCTGCTGCTGCAGAGCTAGATAAGCACTGGCCGGCCTCATTAGACCCGGGCCCTGGACAGTAGACCTGGCTGTCTGCCCCTGATGAAGGCCAGTGCTAAGGTGTTCGGCGCCCCCGTGCACCAATCATGTCTCTCCAGCCTTACAGTTATTGGCTATAGAAAATTAGTTTCTCTCACTATAGAAGTAGTATTGAAGCCAATTATATTTTGTGGTGTAAAAAAAAATGCTCCCCTTTTCAAAACACTTCACTTCTACCCTTTAGCTAATTATAATAACCTTTGGAAAGTATCCAGAGGTGCACAGGACCCACCTTAAGTATTTTGCAAGGAGCTCAGTCCATGTGGAATACTAAATCATATGTAAGGGCTAAATCCAGCCCTCACAGTATGATTTACGGGCTTAATCCAGACATTTGGTTAATATCCACAGCCATAACGCAACCTTAAATTCTGTGTATGGATCTGCATCCGTCCACACTTAGTGCCTGATTCAGAGATCCGGAACTAACGATAGTTCCGTGCGTATATTTAGGGTCGGATCCATTTTGCATTAACTGCACATGCGTATTAATAGTGCAACCGCATGTATGTTGAAGTTAAAGTCGGAAATACCTTAAGTTTGGACTTGTGAATGGGGCGGAGACTATTGCGACCCTAAGTGCTGCGGAAATATATGGACCTAAGGATTTGCATAGAAATGGGCGGGGGGGGGGCATTTAGATGAGGGAAAGTGGGCGCGCTTACAGAGTTAGGGTCCTAAATATACGCAACTAATACAAATAGGGTCGGAAGTGAGTGTGGCCAGTTAGGGCAAGTCTATGGAGGTGGAAGTTTAGGTCCTGCCAGAGGTTGCGAAGGGAGTGACTGTTTATTCTGGTGGTTGTAACCTGTTCCGACCTGCCACTTAGATGCGTATATTTGCGGCCCGATCGCCGACGGATCTCTAAATCAGGCACTTAGTCCATATGAAAGTGCCTAATGTCACCCACATGCTTATCCCATACCCGCCCTCTTTTGCGGGTTTAGCCATGTGAAGGGCATGGCAGCATGCCCTTTTGTACGGATCTTCTTGTGCACGTAATTGCGTTCCATACAACAAGAGATCCACTACGGAACATCTGGCTCTTGCATGTGCACTTCTAAAACTAAGGCTGATTTACACAAGTGGTTTGTATATTGCTATAGGCAACATCTCCACTTTTCCAAATCCGCAGCTTAGTAAATCTGGCCTTTAATTGGCAACACATAACCCTGCGCCCATGTCGTGTACTGTGTTTTTGCACTGCTTTTAATATATATTTCTTTATTTTATACTAATCCAATGTATAGATTTTTTGACTCCACCAATAATGATCTCACTGTTATGAACGTGGTAGGGTACAGGAACTGGAGGGCTAAAGAGGTCTCCCACGATGCAGGTAATACTACCTGGGAGCTCGGGTGCGTGGCGGGCGAAGTCTAACCTGGGCGTGGAGTCTAGCAGGACCGTGTTCTTCGCCAGAGCCTCTAATGGTGAGGATGGACTGTCGCTGCCAGTTTACCCACAGGTCGCGGTCCCAGTGACAACACCCGATAGAAGAAAACAGAGAAATAGACGGGAGGAAAAAGGGAAGAGACAAGTCAGCAGGGGCTGACTTGTAACAAACAACAAGAAACAATTAACTATGACAAAGGACCGGAGGGGAGAGACTAGACTAATGCCACAAACAGGACTCACTGGGGCTGTCACGCACACAATCAAACAGCGGTTACCCCCGAAGGGGTAAACAAACACTAGCACACAGGAGAGGCAAGGTAGAATACAGACTGGGCAGAACAATAAGGTGGGAGATAAACTGGAACCGGTAAACAAAGGGTTAATGAAGCAAGGTACAAGGCAGGAACAAGATGGGACACTCAGTAATCAGGAAAATGAACAAAGCACAAGGCAAGAGGAAAGCAACAAGACTGGCACAGTAACACAACAGGGAAACTATAACCAGCATGGGAGTGAGGGCTAGAAGCGCTTATATATGCACTGGCAGCTGCTGATAGGGTCAGACCAGGGACACAGGCATTGGTGGACATAGTGCTGCAGTGAAGGAGATCAGCGCCTGCCTCTACAGGCAGCGCTGTCTCCACATGGCTAATTTGCATACCGTCATGCCTCCATGACGGCATGCAAATGCTTAGAGGTCCGGAGTCACGCTGGGAGGTGGAGACCAGCGTGAGACGCATGCCGTTCTGACGGCATGCAAGGGGAGAGGGCTGCCTGGCGCTATCTGATTGCCGTTCTGACGGCACATAACACTCACCCACATGTGGCCTCTTGCAGGTTTTTTTCCAGGGCCACTTTAAGTTGCCAATCTGCCGCTACCTAGATCCCTGTCTCAATGACATAGGGGTAGATCCAGACCAAAGTACGTTTGCGTTTTTACGCTAGCCGCTGACGTAAAACCGCCTATTTGTATTTACTGCGCATGCGTGCGGCAGATGTTACACTGCGTATTTCTGAACATACGTACCATCAGAGTAATTGTGAACAAAGGGACGGGTTCATCCATACGACACCTGTAGTTACGTTTGGTAGGTGGAGGGAGGCAGTTAAATCGTACAGTTTGGCCAGGGTTAGGCCGTTATGTACGTGAATCCATTACGTACGTCAGTACTTACGCTTTGAAAAGTTAAGGTAGGGTTTGGGAAGCCAAAAACGGCCAAAGTGCACATGAGCGAGGGGAGTGCCTAGGGGAGTGCATTGAAAATACGCTGTTGTAAATACGCCACACGATGAAACATAACTATCACTTAGGTCTGGATCTGGCCCATATTGTGTACATGTAACTTACCACTACTGTTTTTTAGAATTTAGAGAACCACCAGATAAAATTATCTCTTGGAGCTATTTTTGTTTTGTCATGGGACCATATCTACATTGGAGAGATGTAAAATTAGATATTATCTAGGGATACAGTTCATTAACAATTATTTACACCAGCAATAATGTGATTCACTATGTGCCAATTGCCTTATCCTTTTGGCTGCTGATCATCACATTCAATATTCAAGTTAATATCCAGCCTCTGAAGCGGCTCTGTGTCATTCATCTGCAAATCCCAGCATGGTCTGAAACAATAAAACCAGACTGGGAAATTCGGCTAAACAAGGCTGGCTCTGGGAAATATAGTGATGGGCAGTGATTTCACTACTTTATGTATTCATTTCCTGAGAAAAAGGGCAGCAATGGGAGCCATTCACGGCCCTATAATCACAATACACACTCTCTTATTATGTGACCTGATTAAAACTGTAAAATATAATTAGCCTTAAAAAAGTTAACAGTAGCTGTAATCCTCAGTCCAAAATCTTAGTAAATGGATTAGACACTGAAAACTTTTCCCTGTGCAGGGTTAACTGGCAGATGTGTCCCCTGTCCACAAAACTGTTTGCAATCCCATACAGCCTCTGACATGCACCATCAGGAATAATTGTAATATAAAGAGATTCAAAACCCTGCAAAGGAAGAGAAAAATGGCTTTGTGTACCAATGATTTACTGCTTTTCCTTAAGGAACCTGGGGTCTCTCAGGCAGCACTACTCAGACTAGTAGATATATTTGGAGTATTCTCTGGGGCCAAATTTACTAAGCTGCAGGTTTGGAAAAGTGGAGATGTTGCCTATAGCAACCAAACAAATTCTAGCTCTAACTTTCTTTTTACATAAAAGAGAATGTCAGCTAAAATCTGATTGGTTGCTATGGGCAACATCTCCACTTTTCCAAACCCGTAGCTTAGTAAATCTGGCCTCTAGTCTCACATAGTGACTCTGGCAGGGAGAAGCCCTGTGATTGTTGACAACATTCTCTTTGCAGTGGGCATGGGAGTTTAAATACCTGGATATCTATGGGCTGGATCCAGACTTAAGAAGAAACTTGAATTTAAGGACCTGATTCACACTTAAGAATCTTCTTAAAATAAGAACTTAAAGTCACTCCTGGGCAAAACCATGTTGTTTTCGGGGGGAGTCAAGTTAATTGTATTCTTTGCATGCAGGAATA
>WWET01000612.1:202468-240429 GCA_011038615.1 Limnodynastes dumerilii
TGTGGTTTAGGTGTGACTTTAAGTTCTTATTTTAAGAAGATTCTTAAGTGTGAATCAGGTCCATAGAGAGGAAAGTTACTCCTGGGCTAAAAAATGTTTATTACAGGGGAGTCATATTCAATTCAAAGTTGTATTCCTGCATGCAAAGAATACAATTAACTTGACTCCCCCCAAAAACAACATGGTTTAGCCCAGGAGTGACTTTAAGTTCTTATTTTAAGAAGATTCTTAAGGTCCTTAATTTCAAACTCCTTCTTAAGTCTGGATCCAGCCCTATATGTCCAACAACAAAGAAGATTTTATTCCCCTGAACCTGGAGCCTCAAACTTCCTCAAGTTCCTTAAGAATAAGATGCGTATTTAGCAATTTTGCAAGAATGTAAACCTTATAAAAATTGTGGTACAACCTTAACGTCTATAAGTATTCCAGCATTCCCCAATGCCTGTTTCCTGCACAGTATTCCCTAAGCTAAATCATTGCTATAGGGTGAAAGATAAGCTAAGGCTAGTCAGCGAACCTTAACTAGGTCCAGAAATATTGGGGGACTGGCAAATGCTCATACTACTATTAAACCGCCCTGGTGGCAAAACTTTGGTTACTTACTTTGGTTATCTTCATGGGGATTTGGTTTGCCTACTTGAGGTCTCAATTAACAGCACTTTAGATGCTTCAGATGCTTTTATGCAGAGTGAGGTCCAATAAAATAGAAAGCAATACATATGGTGGTGGATTGGAGTAACACTTTGGGGCAATAATAACCTTAAGGCATTATATTGCTTGGAGGGGCAGACCTTTTGTGTCAGTGTGTGAGTGAGCTCTATAGGTATATCTATAGGTATTGTTTTAAAATAATTTCAATAGTTAAAGGATGAATTTGTATCAACAGAAAGGCTCTTAATGTACTTTCAACTTAGATATGCCATGCATGCCCAGTTTAGTGGTATCTCCTTGTGTGTGAAGGATGAGGTAAAAAATAGGTGGAGCAGGTGACTGGCATCATGGACCTAAATGTGCCTTCACAGTGCCCTTCACATTGATTATCTAGTGGATTGAAGAGTGTACTGGGGTTCCTGCAGAATAAAAACTTGTATAACGTCCTTGGTGGTCGTAAGCAGGCCACAACATGTGCCAAATTCCGAACACATTCCACTCTACATTTTACACAGGACATAATTGCCAAATGTAAAGTAGCCAAAGGGAGTCTCTGGTATCTACTTTGGGCCTGTTCAGTGGTAAAGGTGTTTTTGGAAGTGATGATTTCATGTATAAGACACACTGGGGAATGGGCCTCTATGATGGTGTCACAATCCATCCTGTCTGTGCAGTTACATGATTCAGTAAAGGGGTCTCCAGTGTTCAGAAGTGCTGCAAAGTGGAGACTTGGGCCAAGTGCTTGGTATAGGAGAAATAAGAAAAAACCTGATACTTCTTACAGCGCCCCCCCTACGGTAAATGCTCATGTTTTACTTACAATAAAAAAATTAAATGTTCACAACTTTTGTATGTCTTCCACACCTTGACATAGGGTACTTCAAAAAAACCAGAACTCACAGTCTCTTAGTCCCGATTCTTTCTTCCGTATCCTTTCTTTTTGAATCTTCCCTTATATTCCTGTGTGTTCTAAGTCTCTCAGTCCCGATTCCTCTGTGTTCTTGTTGTTATGTTTCCACTCTTTCTATCCTCAATCGAGAGAAAAGAATAAAAACAAAAAGCGCAATGTGAAGACTGTCACAATGTATCACCACGCCATCACTTTTCCCAAATGCTTACACTTTAACTTTCTTGGACTTTCGCTCTCCGTATAAGCTTTTTACCCGTCTCCTTTTCTCCCTCCTTACTTCCCGCTCCCCTTGGAAACCACTCCGTTTCCTTCCTGTTGCCCTTGGCAACCGCTCCTCCTCAGACGGGAAAAAAGAGAAAGTGGAAAACCTAGTGCAGCCAGTTAATTTCGTTGGAATTAATAACCCCTAAGAAATGCACTTACACTTCATTCCTCTTTAGTTCATTGCTCATAATAAACAACTTTTCCGTATTCCTTATGTCTCCAGATTACTCTTAGTGTCCAGGATCCCTCCTACGTCTCCACCCACAGGTGCCAAAAGATAATAAAGGGAAAAATAGTGCAGACAATCCAATTCCAGGTAAGTATCACTCAAATATATGCACTTACGTTATTTATCTCTTGAATATAAGCCAAACTAATGCTCTTTCTTTTCCTTCCAGAATTTGCACCCAGCCTCCGGAGATCTTTTCAGCTGTTTTTAGTGAATACAATCAAGCACTGCTCCTCCAGCACCTTACAACCGTTTCCACAATATAGGTGTTTAACTTCAATGAGTTTCCAATGTTCAACTCAGTATTCTCACAATACAGGACCATAAAAAACTGTTACATTAAAATCCATGCATGTAATAAAACTGTTGCACCGAAAAAATGTTTCATTACTGGGTTTCAATTACTTCCACCCCTCCACACGGGGGATGCAGGGGATTAACCCCTTTCTGCCTGCCCTCTCCCGCTTTCGTATCTCCACAGGTGTACCACATCACATAAACCAGATAGCAGAAAAATTGGGACCCCTTTCTAAATAACTGGCCTGACGAGAAAATAGGAAAAAACGAGGGATAGGCTAAGACAGAAACCGCTACCGTTACCCGCAACCACCAACGCATTTCAGATCCGGTCTGGATCCTTTCTCAATGTGTGCATGCGGGTAAACTCTCCTCCTCCTTTACTTATCCTCCCTCCTCCTGACGTCAGTTAGGCAATCGAAATCCTCATTAGTGCTCAAATTCCACTTTTAATCTCTCACCGTAGTGGTCTATGGATGGCTTCCTTATAGAACATATAATACTATTGCTATTATGTGGGGCACGTTCTTTTTGCTAGGGATCGGTATGCAATTCCCAATTCTAGTCCTTCAGCTCCCCTCCTACTCCATTCTAAAACGGGTCTTATTTGAAATGTATTTCCTCCCAAAAAGGGAAAACATAAGTATAAATAGTAAAAGGAAGTGATCTCTTCCCATTTTCGATGTACCTATTTCATTCACAGAGTATCAAATCAAACAAACCTCAAATGGAAACTATGGGCCTGATCCAGAATAACGGCTTTTGAGCCGATCTGCGCATGCGCCAGGCAAATGTTGCCGGGCGTTGCTACGGCAACGCCCGATCGTGGATCGGGCATCCGTAGCAGCGCCGTAGGGACGCTGGGGGTGCCCGGCGTAACTATGGCAACGCCCGATCGTGGATCGGGTGTCCGTAGCATCAGCGTAGTAACGCTGGAGGGGCCGTCTCCCAGCGTTACTATGCTCTAGTTAGTGTAGGGAGGCAGGGGGAGGGAGGTTAATGAGGTTGGGAGGGTGGCTTTATCATACTATTGCCGCCGTCCCACCGTAGTTACCCGGCCCCTTCCCGGGCTGAAGTTAGGGTAGCCTTCAGCCGGCGTAAGGAAGGGGCCATACGCCCGCACAGGGGGAGTGTCAGGGTAAGTAAACGCCAATACGCTGTGCTTTAGTAAGCACAGCGCATCGGTGTAGGTCTGGATCAGGCCCTATGTATCCAGTGTACTGAATAAATGTGTCCTTGTGTAGTATAAACATCTTCTCTATATGGTAAAAATACCCAGAAGCATTAATAATGAACCTGTTATATCAATCTTAAAAAATGACAACATCCTATTAATATGTGTTAATCGTGCAGTACCTATAACTATCTTCGTATTTTAAATTAACCTTATACCACAAACCACTTTAATTCGAAGTGATTATTTAAACCTTTCGGGTGCATCGGACCATTATTAAAAATAGTCTCTATTTCTTTACGAGCTAGCGCTGTCTCTAAATCTTCATTTCTCCAGTTTCCTGCCACCTTACTTATACCCACACATTTTTTAATAGCTGATACATCCTTTCCATGGACTACTCTGAAATGCTCGGATAATGGGTGAGTAGGGTCCCCTTTCTTTATCTTCCTAGCATGCTCGCTCCATCTTTCTTTTAATTTACGTGACGTTTTCCCCACATATTGTAGGGAACAGCTACACTCTATTATGTATATACAATTTTTTGAATCGCACATGAGAAAATCTGTGATAGAAACTTCTTTCCCTTTTTTAGATTCCCTATATGACATGATTTTCCTATGTTTGGCCTTCGTTTGCCTGCACATTGGGCAATTCCCACATCTGTGGAATCCTTTGTGCAGGGTTGTTATTCTCTGTTCAGGTTTAAAAATAGCACTCCTGACAATATGTTTCTTTATATTGTCTCCCTTCCTATAGATACACCGGGGTGTTTTTCCAATTATCTCCTTTAAATCCCCATCCTTCTGTAACAGACCCAAGTGTTTTTTGAGGATGGATTCAATCTTTTTGTAGTCGCTATTAAATTGTGTTATGAAGGGAACACATTCCTCCTTTTTTCCCTATTTCTTTCTTTCCCCTTCTCTTTAAGTAACTTATCTCTTCGTATCTTCCCTACTTTTTCAAAAACTTTTCTTATCTCTTTCTCATTGTAACCCTTCCTTACAAATTGCTCTATTAGGTCCTCTCCTTGGGTTCTGTAATCTTCTATTTTTGAACAGTTATGCCTTATCCTATAGAACTGGCTTTTCGGGACAGACTTCAGCCACTGCGGGTGGTGGCTGCTCTCCTGGGGAATAAAGGAGTTTGCATCTGTTCCCTTCTTATACACTTTGGTCTCAAGACTACACCCCTCTCTGTATACTGTTACGTCCAAAAAGTCCATTTTGGACTCACTGATGCTGAAACTGAGTTTAATTCCCCAATCGTTTTCATTTAAGTAAGAACAGAAGGTGTCCAATGCCTCCCTGCTCCCCTTCCACAGAATAAATACATCGTCGATGTACCTACAATAATTGTCCATCAGATTTTCTATGTTGGGGTATTTGTAGACATACAGCTCCTCCCATCTGGACATGTAGAGGTTTGCATATGGGGGCGCAAATTTGGTCCCCATAGCTGTCCCTGCTTCCTGTCTATAGTAATCCCCCTCAAACATGAAGCAATTGTTCTTAAGGATGAGTTCAATACTTGCAAGTATAAACTCTTTCCTAGGTCCTTCCATTCCGGAATTATTCAAAGCCCATTGTACCGACTCAATCCCCTTCTGGTGCTGTATGATTGTATAAAGGGAGCTTACATCTGCAGTGACCAGATGCAAGCTCCCCTCAACCCTACAGTCTTTTAATTTCCTAATAAAATGGCCCGTATCCTTGAGATAAGCTTTTATATTATTCATATACGGCTGTAAGAAGTGATCTACCATTTGTGAGAGGTTAGCCGAAGGGGAACCCACTCCTGAAACTATAGGTCTTCCTGGGTGTGCATTCTGATCCTTATGAATCTTCGGGAGTGAATAGAACACTGGAATGTTCGGTTTCTCCACTATCAAAAATCCTTTCTCTTTTTCTGTTAACACCCCCTTTTTAACATATTCTTCCACCAAAGTTTTTAATTTCTGTTTAACGGAGTCCATAGGGTTCCCTTTTAATTTCTTTTATGTTATGCCATCCTCTAATAAATCCACACACATCTTTCTATAATTGTCCTCCCCTAGTACTACTACACTTCCTCCTTTATCGCTGGGTTTAACAACTAAATCTTTCTTCTTGGCTAGATCTCTCAAAGCCCTCCTCTCCTGTTTTGTCATGTTATTCTTTTTTGATTTCTGCTTAATTTGGGAAAATTCCATTTGGACCAGTTCCCCAAATGTGCTGATCCAATTCCCTTTCAGATGGTATGGAAAAAAATTTAGATTTTTTCGTAAATTTATCATATGGGGTTCCGTCATCTTCACTCTTTTTCTTTTCCTGATTCTTAAAGAATTTTTTTTAAAGTTAAACGTCTAATAAATATTTGTACGTCCAAAAAGAGATCAAACTCTTTAATTTTTCCTGTTGGGGCAAATTTAAGGCCCTTACCCAGGACTGCCTCTTCCTCCTTAGTGAGGAGTTTACCACTAAAGTTAAATATCTTCACATCCTCTCTATCCCTTTCTTTCTCTTTCTTTTTGATGTCAAAACGTCTTTTCTTCAGTATTTCCCTCTTATAGTTTTTAGTAGACTTCTTCTCTCCCCTTTTGCCCCTATATTTCTTAGGGGCTTTATTTATAAAAAAAAATCCTATTTTCTCCTCCCCTTTTGGGGTAATCCCGACCATCTCTACCCATTCCCTCTTGCCTTCTTTCCTGGGGTCTACATCCTCTCCTCCCATAACTCCTACCTCTTCTTTGGTCACCCTCTCCAAAATATTCCCTATCACGTTCACTCCTCCTTCTATCCCTCCCATTTACCCTCCTGTCATCACCCCTAAAAGGGCTTCTCCCTCCTCTACTTCTACTTCTTGGTCGATAACCTCTATGGCTCCAAGACCTTCTATAACTCCTTTCTCTCTCTCTCCTATCACTTCCCCTCTCCCAACTCCTATAGTTACTCCTCATTCCCCCTCTCCCTTGATTGTAATTATCCCTCCGACTCTTAGATCTTCTATTACTTCTTTCTCTTCTCTCACCCCTATTCCCTCTCTCACTCCTACTCCGTGTCCTACCTCTCACCGGACTAATAGGTCTTCTAATACTATGTCCTCTTGTCCTAGAACTATCTTTCTTCCTTCTAGGGCTTCTAGAATGCTGACAATCATCCTTCCCCTCTTTCTTTTGCTGAGTATTATTAACCAAGATTTTTTTCTTCTTACCATCTTCCTTCACTGTCTTGTCCTTTGTTGTATTCCCTTTCTCTTTCTCCTTCCTCTTCTTCTCTATGTCTACTAATCTTAATTCTTCACTCCGTACAATATCCTCTAAGAGGGCCTCCACTCTCTCTTCCGCTTTCTTTTTGCCCCCTTTTCCCATCCTCAAATATTGTGTCCCGGTTTTGTAATCAATGGTATCCCTTTTGTACTTTTTAAACTTCCCTTCTGTAATCCTTCTCTCATTCTTCTGTATCCTTTTAGTAATTATTTCTTCCATTTCCTTAAACTCCTTAATTCCAATTCTGCTATTTCTGCTGTTAATTCTTTCAATTCCTTACTTTTCTCTTTCACAATTAGATCAATAAGGTCAAATGAGCACTGGTCTAAGATACCGTGCCAAGCCTTCGTTAATTCCATAGATTTGGTTTCAAAAGAACACATATTTTTAATTCTAAGCCCCCTTGGTATAATTTGGTCTGATTTGTATTTCTCCATTGTTACGATATCCCACCATACCTTATTTTCCCTTTGTAAAGTTTTCTCTAATCTTTCCATTATACCTTCAAGATCTCCATAAAAAATTAATTATCCCCTCTGAAAACCTGTTCAATTCTCTCCATTCTTTCTTCCCTATGTGAGAACATTTTCATTTAGCTCTAGGTCAGCTGTTGTAATCTACTGTGTATACACCTTGAGAGAGGATCCAGACCGGATCTGAAACGCGTTGGTGGTTGCGGGTAACGGTAGCGGTTTCTGTCTTAGCCTATCCCTCGTTTTTTCCTATTTTCTCGTCAGGCCAGTTATTTAGAAAGGGGCCCCAATTTTTTTTCTATCTGGTTTATGTGACGTGGTACACCTGTGGAGATACGAAAGCGGGAGAGGGCAGGCAGAAAGGGGTTAATCCCCTGCATCCCCCGTGTGGAGGGGTGGAAGTAATTAAAACCCAGTAAAGAAACATTTTTTCGGTGCAACAGTTTTATTACATGCATGGATTTTAATATAAAAGTTTTTATGGTTCTGTATTGTGAGAATACTGAGTTGAAGATTGGAAACTCATTAAAGTTAAACACCTATATTGTGGAAACGGTTGTAAGGTGCTGGAGGAGCAGTGCTTGATTGTATTCACTAAAAACAGCTGAGTGGATCTCCAGAGGCTGGGTGCAAATTCTGGAAGTAAAAGAAAGAGCATTAGTTTGGCTTATATTCAAGAGATTAATAACGTAAGTGCATATATTTGAGTGATACTTACCTGGCATTGGATTGTCCACTATTTTTCCCTTTATTATCTTTTGGCACCTGTGGGTGGAGACGTAGGAGGGATCCTGGACACTAAGAGTAATCTGGAGACATAAGGAATATGGAAAAGTTGTTTATTATGAGCAATGAAGTAAAGAGGAATGAAGTGTAAGAGCATTTCTTAGGGGTTATTAATTCCAACGAAATTAACTGGCTGCACTAGGTTTTCCACTTTCTCTTTTTTCCCGTCTGAGGAGGAGCGGTTACCAAGGGCAACAGGAAGGAGACGGAGTGGTTTCCAAGGGGAGCAGGAAGTAAGAAGGGAGAAAAGGAGACGGGTAAAAGGCTTATACTGAGAGCGAAAGTCCAAGAAAGTTAAAGTGTAAGCATTTGGGAAAAGTGATGGCGTGGTGATACATTGTGACAGTCTTCACATTGCGCTTTTTGTTTTTATTCTTTTCTCTCGATTGAGGATAGAAAGAGTGGAAACATAACAACAAGAATACAGAGGAATCGGGACTGAGAGACTGAGAACACACAGGAATATAAAGGAAGATTCAAAAAGAAAGGATACGGAAGAAAGAATTGGGACCGAGAGACTGTGAGTTCTGGTTTTTTTGCAGTACCCTATGTCAGGGTGTGGAAGACATACAAAAGTTGTGAACATTTAATTTTTTTATTGTAAGTAAAACATCAGCATTTACCGTAGGGGGGCGCTGTAAGAAGTATCAGGTTTTTTCTTATTTCTCTTAAACGCAACCGTACTGTCTGAACGGTGGTAGGGGGGTGTGTGAGTCCCCTGTTCCTGATTTGCACGTATTTGTTTTATACAAGTGCTTGGTATAGTCCCAGTATGCTTTAGATGCATAGGGTTAGTTGATACCTGACAAAGCATGCTGAGATGTGCAGTTTCATAACACCTGGAGACCCATAGAATGGCTAGAACTGAAGAACACTATACTGGATCATTATCGTCCATCCATTGTTGCCTCAGCGTGCTGTTTGCAGAACCCATCCAGCTTATAGTCCTGACTGCAGGATTCTATACTGAGCAATGTTATGTACTTCTTCTGACTCCATTATATCTTGTGGATATACCTTCAGTTTCCAGCCTGTGAACTCATTGTTCCTGTATACCTATCTGTGCACTCCATGGACTAACTGAACACTCACCAAGTTGCATTATTTCTTGGGTATACCCTTGTTACCTTATTATTTGAATTCCTTATTTTTGCAATAAAAATGTTTACTCACAAGTGCCCCAGCTTTTTTCAAACAAGACAGAAACCCCAGAATGTGACAGTATGAGCCAGCCTCAGCCAACGAGATAGAGACTGTCAGGAAGCATGAAAACATGGCCTCTTCAAGGAAAAGTTCTACTAAGCATGGGCTTGATTTAATTACTCCTGGGCAAAATCATGTTGATTTCAGGGGGAGTCAATTTAATTGTATTCTTTCCATGCAGAGATATATCTTTGAATTGCTTACTGCACACAGATACTGACCAACTTTACTATTACACTGTTATTTAGACTTGGGCTGGGAAACACCACTTCTCAACACTCAACACTGTTTGCAACAGATGAAATTTGACACCCCCTGCAATCAACATGGTTTAGCCCAGGTCTGACTTTAAGTTCTTATTTTAAGAAGATTCTTAAGTGTGAATCAGGTCCTTAATTTCAAGCTCCTTCTTAAGTCTCAATAAGGCCCTATGACTCTGGAATCAGTCTCTTTATATAGGCCAACACCATATTAGGTTCGCTAAAGTATGCATAGCAAGAAAATGGCTGCTGGTACTGCCACCTATAATGGATGATTGCTTCTGCAGCAGTTGTGAGCTTCATTTACAAGTCAGTAAGTTAGTATAAGTTTTAGTTTGCTGGGGTTTTTTGCTTGTTTTTTTGTGCAATATATTGCATACCTCTCAACTGTCCCGATTTCCGCGGGACAGTTCTGATTTCGGTGCACTGTCCCGCTGTCCCACCCGTTGTCTTGTTTGTCCCGATAAGCAGAGAATTTTTTTTTTCCTCATTTATTTGAGCTGCAATTAGCCAGTTGTCCAGCAGGTGGCGCTGGTAGAGGAGGCTCCGCACGCAGGAAATCACCTCTGCAGAGTTCCTGAGTGTCACTGTCTTCAGCCAGTATCCAGCATGTCTCCCCTGCTACCACTGCCCTGCTCTGGACTGGTGAGTGGCTTGGGGGCCCCTACCCTATACTGTATTTGTCCTATCTGCATGAACTGTGGATAGCTGTGGAGGGATACAGATAGTGAAAGGACCAGGGAGACTAACAGCCATAACAAGGGGGCAGGTGAAAGCTGGTGAAGGCTGGCACTGTCAATGGGGGCAGATGGAGGCTGTGAATTGGGGGTAGACATCACATTGGAGGCTGTCACTGGCAATAGAGGGTAGATTGAGGCTGGCAATAGGGGGCAGACATGGAGGCAGGCCCTGGCAATAAGGGGCAGAAGGAGGCTGGTACTGGCATTTGGGGGCAGACAAGGAGGCAGGCATATGCAATAGGGGGCAGACATGCAGGCAGGCACTGGCAATAGGGGACATATAGAGACTAGATCTGCTTGTATGGGTGGTGCAAGACACACCCACTTTCCCAGACATGCCCACTGGGTGGTACAAGACACACCCCCACTACCAGGCTGCAAAATTTTGTCCCTCTTTTGAATTTTCAAATGTTGGGAGGTATGATATTGTAATGTTGTCACTGTAGAAAACTCAAAAAAAGAAAAATATAAATAGCAAAACTGATTTGCAGATCTGTATAAATATTGCATTTTTTAAATAGAATCATATTAATTTCATAAAGAGTAGTTTACACAGTAGTAACAATGCTGTGTAAAATAACATTGATGCCCAGGAATCAGCATGTGACTATGGACTGGAGTCAGACTCATTCAAATATCATAGAATGACCACATTGTGTGTGTGTGTGTGTGTGTGTGTGTGTGTGTGTGTGTGTGTGTGTGTGTGTGTGTGTGTCATTGGGTCACTAGCGTGCGGAGGGGGGATGAGTATACAAATTGTACAGTGAGGGCAACCTAAGCACCCTCCGCTGTATCCAGACCTCAGAGCCACCTGCTCTAAGTTGGAATGCATAGCAATCCTAAAGAAGGGGTCAGGGATTGTAAGTCTGTTCAAAGAAAGTGGTCTCCCATCACCCTCATGGAAGTTTGATGCTTTCTGTATTGGGTGGTGATCATTATAATGCGTTCTGGAGTAAATAGAGGTCAGTATTAATTTCATTATTGTACTGTGAAAAACATTTTATTAGATGTTGTATTTGATTGTAACTCTTTTCCATATCAGGTTTTTAATTAATTGGCTATATATAACCCCACCCATATTATATATTTGCAATTCATTTATTATTTATTCTGTGTTAATCCGCTTGACATAAATTTTTTGGCTCTGACTTTAGTTGATCCCGTCCTCATGTGGCCTCTTTTTACTTTTTTTTCCCAGGGCCACTTTAAGCACTAGAATGAAAAGGTCACTGCCTTCTATTATATGAACATGCTCATTTCATTAAATACTGCTCATAATATGAGTTTTATGATGATCCAGCTATATGTTGTTGTCTAAATTATCACAACAACAGTAAGGAAACAAACACATGCAGGAGATGGGTAAGGAAAGGCAAGGGTTATATGGGTGTGGGTCCCCTGCTACCACTGCCCTGCTCCTCCCAGCCAGTTATAGCAATCGATCCACAGAGCACCGAAAGCTCCATTCTGCTAAATTGTAAGAAAAAATAGTACCTTCCCTAATTCTAACCCTAAGCCTCCCCTCTCACTAACCTAACCCTCCTTTCCTGGCAGCCTAACCCTAACCCTCCCTCCCCTGCAGTCTGAGCCTAACCCTCCCTCCCCTGCAGCCTGACCCTAACCCTCCATCTACCGCAGCCTGACCCTAACCCTCCCTCCCCGTAGCCTGACCCTAACCTTCCCTCCCCTGCAGCCGGACCCTAACCCTAAGCCACACAGATAGTTTACTCACCTGTTCCAGGTCCGGCGATAGCAGTGGAGGTGTGGCGGAGGGATATTGCAGATGACGGAAGGATAACGGTAATTGAGAAAGTGAATGGGTAAAGTATGCCGAACGGCATACTCACCTATTCATAAAAAAAAAAAGTAGAAAGCGGTAAGTATTCGAAAATGGGACATTCGAAAAGGAACTTTCGGATGTCCCATTTTCGGCAATAAGATTTTTGTACCAGAGAGTGTAACCGGGGTTAAATGCACAGTTAAAACATTATTCTTCTAAAAATAGGGAGATATTTAGAAAGAGTTCTGTGAAAAGGAACCACCCACATTGTTCATAATCTCCTTTAACATTGGCAACAAGTAAATGTTACATTATGTTACAACTGTGTATGTGCTTGTTATTGTTTTACAGTTTCGGGGCCAGATTTACTAAGCTGCGGGTTTGGAAAAGTGAAGATGTTGCCCATAGCAACCAATCAGATTCTAGCTGACATTCTCTAGTATGTAAAAAAAAGCGCTTGAATCTGATTGGTTGCTATAGGCAACATCTCCACTTTTCCAAACCCGCAGCTTAGTAAATCTGGCCCCAGGTGTTACCTGGCTCTTATCAGCATTATGAATATTATTATTATTATATCACTGAACATTCTGTGAAAAAAATGTATAAATTAGGGTTGACAGCAATGATTTTTCATTTCTATAGTCTTTTCAAAACCATTTACTTGGTATTATATGATATTCTGTTTCAGGAAAGAAAGACCTAGATACACAGGTCCGTACATTTGATCACTTCCGCACAAAGGCTGCCTTTAGAACATCAGGCCACTAACGCAAGCAAAGTGCGTAAGTGACCTGATTAGACAGGAGGGCGCAGTGTTACGATAGTAACAATAGCATATGAAGCAACGCACGGAACAAACTTCCTAGGAAATGGGCTGTGCTTCTCCTCCGCCCGCTGAAGTGGGCAGGGGGGGAAAGCATGCTATTTGTACAGAGTGGGATGGGTATCCCCCCACACTTGTGTGGATCAGCGGTCATACAGACTGAGCCACACGCTTTAGTTAAGGCAGGTTTATGGCAACGTAACTTGCCATAAAGCCCGCACGAGAGAGGGGAGTTACAGGGGGCATGCACTTTCCTCTCTCTGTTGGACGGACAGACCCCCGCACGTACGGAAAGCATGCAGGGGTCTGGATCCTGTCCAAAGTGTGTAAATGGGCTGTTTTGACTCTTGACTGGATTCGCCCTCCAGATGTGACTTTAGGTTTACTAACTACCATCGTGCAGAACTTAGTAGGCTGTGCTTTTCCTCCGCAAGCTAAGGTGGGCGAAGGAAGCATGTCAATTTTACAGTGTGGGTGTTATCACCCACTTATGCACGGATCACCGGTCCACTGCCTTATGGCAATGCAAGTCACACTATTTACGCACGAGAGAGGGCAGTGACAGGGGGAGTTCACCCCCCTCTCTCATGGGCATGCTAAGTGTCGTAACTACGCAAATTGCCTACGGACGCCCGCGGTTACTCTCAGAAAAGTTAGGTTAGGGTTTGGTCGGCGTAAGATGGCTTAAATACGGACGACCAAGGGGAGTGCCTAGGGGAGTGCTTTGTAGGTACACTGGCGTAAATACGCTACGCACAAGGGCATTTCATAAGCATAGGTCTGGATCAGGCCCTATGATACTAATAAGTGTGTTTGTGTAATAGATAATGTACTAAAAAAAACTTATAAAGTCCAGCTCTCTTTAACATCACCCATAAATTTCCCTTTTAATCTGGGGGGTAGGTTTGTCAAAAAAAAAAAAACCCTTGCAGAGTGACGCAATTCATGTCCTGTCTCCAGGACATCGGGGCATTAATGACAGTTCTGCTGTCATTGAGTCCTATTTATACCCTTGGCCAGCATGGGTTCCTTCCCCCTGGATTAAAATCTTAAAAGACTGGATCCCATCCAAGTTGGTTAGTATTTCTTTTTATTAACAATTTTAATGTATTTAATTTAATATATTTATTGTATTTAATGTATTTAATAAGTAATGTTTAGCATAATCATTTTGTATTATTAATTTTAATGTATTTAATGAATTCAATGTATTTAATGTACTTTATTTATATAATGTATTTAATATACTTTATTTATATAATGTATTCAATGTATTTCATGCATGTAATGTACTTTATTTATATAATATATTCAGTGTATTTCATGTATTTTATTTATATAATGTATGTAATGGACTTTATTCATATGGGGCCTGATTCAGAGGCTGAAAATAAGAACTTAAAGTTACACCTGGGCAAAACCATGTTGATTTCAGGGGGAGTCAAGTTAATTTTATTCTATGCATGCAGGGAGAATGCTTTGCTTTTACTTATTGCACACAGATAGCCTGATCAGCTTCACTTTTAAACTGCTAATTAGACTTGAGCTGGGAAACATCACCTTTTAACTATAATACTGTTGCAACAAATTAAATTTGACTCCCCTGAAATCAACATGGTTTAGCCCAGGTGTAACTTTAAGTTCTTATTTTCAATCTCTGAATCAGGTCCATAATGTATTCAATGTATTTAACTTATGTAATGTACTTTAATTATATAATGTATAACTTAAGAAGCAACCCTGGACCTTTCACATTGCCACCAGTCCTGTGTGATACCCGGTAAAACTCTTTTTTCGTGGTCTGAATCCCGGGTCATTAGACCCAGGTCGAGAACCCCGGTACCTTTCACATTGCCACTCAACCCGGGTCATTTGAGCCCTATCCACGGAATTTGACAGAAAGCCGGGATTTTTATTGGCAATCTGAAAGGGGTATGAGATTTTCATTTAATTTTAAGTTTTACAACCATTAGAACTAAATACACTGTTTGATATGTTTTGTATTGTGATCTATTATAATACTTTTAAGTGGGATGCATTTTTAGCTGTCTCTAGTTTGGAAATATTAGTGATTAGAAACTTTTTTAATGATTGGGTTTCGGCATACTTACCATGAGCACTCTGACTATGCCCCAATAGTTAAGTTACAATAGACACATTTTGCTTTCCATTAAAGTAAAGCAAAATCCCTTCTTTGCAGTGGTTTAATATTTTGCTTTTAAATGTCTCAATATCAATTAATTCACTTGAAATAACCACATAGAGGGCCGTATGCAGAGCTCCGGCCGCATTGCATATGCGGCCGGAGTTTTCCGATATGAGCTACTGCGCATGCGCAGTCATTTTGTTATGACATCTACGTTACTTGTTGCATCGTAGATTGCGTATATGCAGTATACCCGATTATTAGGTTATTAGGTGCAACTCTATTAGGTGCAGATAAAAATAAAAAAAATTAGCTTTGCGCTGCATAGAACGTGGCTGCGAGGCTAATTGAATCTGTCCCTAAACCTCTGCAAAAAGGGAATTTGTTTTACTGTAATAGAAACCAAAATGTGTCTTCTGTAACATAACTACTGGGGCATAGTCAGACTGCTAGTCTAGTCCACCTCTGGCCTCTTCATTAGCTAAGTAAGAAAGAGAACTTTTCCTTGGTCAATATAATTATGTGTTCAGTGTTTTAGCATTTTAATAAACAAATCTAGCATGTTAAGAAATGCATGTTTTTTGTATTCAAAGGAAAGAAACTAAGTATTTGCTACAATTGATCAGATCTAAATGTTTGCACATCACAGCATTTTCTAACATCTGGGGGCACAAACAGTTGCAATGTTCATCTTGGCAAAACCAATAGGAAGTTGAGTTGAGAGATGTTTCCTAGCTCAGCTCTAAATTACAGTATAAAATGAGATGTCCAGCATTGGTGTGCAATAAGTAAAAGCTAAGTATTTTCCCTGCATGTGAATATAATAATAACATAATACACAATACAACGTGGTTTGTCCAGATTCAGACTTGTTCCTGTTCTTGCTATTACACTTAAACTGTGGCTAAACCTCTCATTTGGCATAAAAATAGCAAATTGATTTTTAAGGTACAGTACTTGCCGACTATACTCTATAGATATATAGGCCCATATCCAAAACTAAGTACGACAGCGAAGTTACACAAGCTGCTTGCGTAACTTCGACTGTTTGTACGTTCTGCACATGCGCACGGCAGATGATGTGCATCGAAACTCTGATCAGTTGTAACTATTTCATAACTACGCATGAAGGGGCGTGCCAACCCTACGCTTGCCGTAAATACGCAACGGAGGTAGAGGGAGGCATTTAAATTGTATGGTATAGGCTGGGGCAGGCAGTTACATCCGCCAGGATGCTACGTACGAGCGTGGTTACGCTTGGAAAAGTTAAGGTTTGGTACTCGTAAATCAGCTAAATGACGAGCGACCGTGGGAAGTGCATAGTACTTACGATCGCGTAAATACGCTACAAGTTCATACTTAAAGTACACTTAGGTCTGGATCCGGCCTATAATCTCTAAATTTATTTACCCTTGTTTAATAATTGCAACTATACCAACACAAAACATGTAATAGTGAGAAATAAAATCTTCAAGTTCAAATTTGTTGGCAGCAGCATCAAATTTGCACAAAGTTTAAGGTATTAAAGAATGCTTTATATCATTTGAAATGTTGGACTTAACTGAGGCTTAAAGCAAAAAAAATGAAGGTTTAAAGGGAGTTTTCATCCTCTCATTCTTTTGTTTTACTGAATTGAATCTGAACTTTCTTTGGCAGTGTTACAATACAAGCCCTTTTGAGTCATCTATGTGTCTTTCTATTTCCTAGTAATGAATCACTGGACAAATCAAGAGTTACTTATAACTCATTATTCATGAGTGAATTAAAGGAATTTTAAGTAGATGAATAACATATGATAATTTTTGTGTGATTAAAATGCATATGTTCAATAAGAAAAAGAATGTAATAGCAATGGGCTGGATCCTATAATTAAGTCCAAGGGCCAGAATATTTTTCTGCAGCTTTGGAAAAGTGTAGATGTTGCCTATAGCAACCAATCAGATTCTAGCTCTCACTTTCCTATTACATACTAGAGAATGTCAGCTAGAATCTGATTGGTTGCTATAGGCAACATCTCTATTTTTCCATACCCGCAGTTTAGTAAATCTGGCCCCAAAAGGCAACTTACACATGGTGTGTGCGTAAGTCGTCTGTCATTTCGGACTTGCACAGTACTAGGATTTACGCATCAGACGACCATGGTTAGCCTTCGATGCAGATATCTTTTTTAATCCGCATGCAGGGTGGGATAGGAATAGTAATCATACAGTAAGGATGCTCCAAAGACCTTTCATACGGTCCTCCATCCCGCACGTGACCTTGCGCATGCGGACACTAGATAGAGGTTTGCATGTGGCTCGGTATGTATTCACTCCCCTTGCACATATGAAATTTAGGATAAAAAATGACGTACTCCGTTCTAGTCCAATGTGTAGTTAAAGTACTATCATGGTAAACCTAAACATACATCATTAAGACTCTCCTTCAAATTGTTAAATCCTTTTTTTTTATGTAATTGTCTAGCTGCCATTTACACAGATAGAACTCTTATCATCCTTTGTGACAGCAGAAATGGGAGGAGAAGGGGTTTGTCTTACAATACACACAGCTGACAGCAGGTTACAGGGTGTTTCAAAGCCTCTTTGCACAGTGATGTAACTATGGTTGTAATGTCAGTTAATGAATCTTCTCAGAAGTATAGGTCATTATTAGCAATCTAAGTAACCAATAAATACCAACATTCCTCTTATAGGTGAGAGAAAGGTAACAGCTAAGTGCTGACAGGGCTGTCTGGAAAGGAAAACTGTTTTTGGTAAAAATATATGCTTTATTAATAATAATAGGCTAATAGAGTGCTGTTAGAGTGCTGATAGAATGGTGCAGAATAGTTACTGCTAGAGACACATGTAAACAGGATTCTTATGCAGTCTCAGTGCTAAAATATACGCTTTATTAATAAAAAAAAGCTAATAAAATGTTATTAGAATACTTGGTGCAAAAAGTTGCTGCTAGAGACAAATGCAGTGGGGAATCTTATGCAGTTTCAGAGTTTAAAAAGCTCTTCACACACAATGGTCATAGAAGTATAAAGGCTTCTGCTGGACAGAGGTGTTATTGATATACACAGTGATGTCCTTGCTTATGAGTATATAAGATGGTATGCTAAGCTGTATCCCAGTATAGCGCGGTGGAGTCTGGTGTTTTTCCTCACTTAGATTTAATTCTCTGGACACAGAAGTCAATGGGCAATATACCACGTAGAGATTAAAGGATTTGAAGGTACCTTGTGTCTCCGAATGTGCTGGATGCGGCTCTGCCATGTGCCGCACAGTGTGATGAGTCTCAGCCGATGAGTACTGTGTCTCACTGGACTGTTATGTCTGCTCCCCGCTTCCTAGCTGGCGGATGTTCTTAGATGTCTGGTGGCTATAGCATGCGGGTGGATGGAAACACGTGGCCGCTGTATCTGCAGAATACAGCTGTGCCGTCCGTGCAGGCGATGCAGTGGCTTTGCATGGCAGGAGCAGGATTGGGTCCTGGTGATGCCGAGATGCTGGAGAGCTCTCGAACCAACGCGTTTCACCCCTCTGTGTGGGGGCTTCTTCAGGATAATCAGCTTCTCGGCCGTAGCAGGATCAATAGCGCAAAGGGAGTACTGGACGTAGATGTGCGGTATATACAGGCGTTGATGCAATATCATTGGCGGATGTAAGAGCATGTGTGGACTTAATGGCATGGATACCAATGCTAAAGTGGGTGGCTATGGAAACAGGATGTAAATAAATAATGCGGTCACCGCACATTGGTTGAAAGAGAGAGAGAAAGTAGTGTATGGCAAGAAGGGGGGTATAGGAGAACAGGGGGAAGTAAGGCTGAGTAAAGGAAAGCAAGGAGAGATGTGAAAGTGAAAAATAATGAGATCTGTATGCGGGTATGCAGAAAGAAAGGTAAGAAAGGATTTAATAGTAAAGTGAAAGTGGGAAAAATGTGGAGGAAAGATGAATGTGGGTATGACAGGGGAGCAGACAAGGCAGAGGGAAAGAAGGGAAGAGGAAGAAAAAGGGAAAGGATGAAATAGAAACTAGAGGATATGGTAAAATTACAAGATGGAGAGTTGGATAATTAGTGAAATAAATGTGAGAAAAAGTAAGAAAAATTGTGTGGAAGGGATGTGAGAGAATGGGAGACACAATTAAATAAAAATAGGAGAGAATAGGAGAAATGAGTCAATACATAAATAAATAAAACAATAGGAGAAGAAATGAATAAATAAGTAGGTATTTAAAAAGGATGAGAAAATGAGATAGAGTAAGAGTAAAAGAATTGCATAGTAATGAAAATAAGAAGGGAAAGAAAAAAGGAAAAGAAAAAGAAAAGAAGAAGAAAAAAAGGGGAGAAAGGGGAAGAAGAGAAGAACAGGAGGATTTTACATTTATTTCACACAATTTTTCTTACTTTTTCTCACATTTATTTCACTAATTATCCATCTCTCCATCTTGTAATTTTACCATATCCTCTATTTTCCATTTCTTCCTTTCTATTTTTATTTCTTTCCCTTTTTCTTCCTCTTCCCTTGTCTGCTCCCCTCTCCCATCCACAGTCATCTTTCCTCCACATTTTTCCCACTTTTACTTTATTATTAAATCCTTTCTTACCACACTGTTTTTCTTTCTGCATACCCGCATACAGATCTCATCAGTTTTCACTTTCACATCTCTCCTTGCTTTCCTTTACTCAGCCTTACTTCCCTTTGTTTTCCTATCCCCCCTTCGAGAGCTCTCCAGCATCTCAGCACCACCAGGCCCAATCCCGCTCCTGCCACGCAAAGCCACTGCATCACCTGCACGGACGGCACAGCTGTATTCTGCAGATACAGCGGCCACGTGTTTCCACCCACCCGCATGCTGTAGCCATCAGACATCTAAGAACATTCATACCAATCCCAAATTGTTATCAGGGGAGAATGATTTGGGAAAAAGAGAAAAGAACCGCATCTAGGATGCACACCTAGCAACTTAAAATATAACTTTTAATTAGTCATGTTAAAAAGTAATAACTGATTGTAATTAATCATAAGGTGGTTTAAAAAAGCTTGCGAAATATCAACAGATAATTATAACATAATGGATCAGCTGCAATACTGAATGTGGAAATAATTACCACAAAAAAAGGAGACCAACAGCAAAAAATAATAGTAAGCAGGACTATCACACAAAAAACATTATGATTGGCTGCATGTCCAACAATACTAGGAAATAATCATGCAAAATTATGTAGCCATAGTTGTCAATAGTATTCCTATAGAAGCGTCAATAATTCCTCTCCAAAGCGTCTTATTCATACATGAAAATAGTATCTGATGGAGAGGCACG
This sequence comes from Limnodynastes dumerilii, assembly GCA_011038615.1. Lineage (NCBI taxonomy): Eukaryota > Metazoa > Chordata > Amphibia > Anura > Limnodynastidae > Limnodynastes > Limnodynastes dumerilii. The sequence continues at coordinate 222,764 of WWET01000612.1, forward strand.
GTAAGTATAATCAATAGCCCTGTCCGCTACAAAACAATAAAAAAAATAAAGAAAAAATAAATTAAAAAACCTGCCTCATGGCGGTGCTTCACCCCCTAGGGAGCCCTTGCTGACCCTGTAATGAATGGAACAGTCTTACCAGTGCACGTGGTTTGACGGGAATGGAGAGGAAGGAGAGACGCTCATAGTGGAGAGTCCTGCTTACTGGCCGGGTTTCTTTGCCGCCGACGCGCGTTTCGCGTATAGCTGTTTCAAGGCGAAAGGAACAGCTGATCTCTGTGTTCATTTAAAAGTTCATTGTCCAATCAGAGAGGATACATTACGAAGTACTGATAATTGTTCACGCCCCTGTTCAGTATCGTGGAAAATAAGTTAGAGGGAAACAGATGTAAATATAGGTGGCTGTTAATATTGAAACTTGCAACTGTGTAATAATTAGTTGATTGTTACAATTGCCAAAGGATCTGAGCATTTCGAAGTCTCATATATTTTGCTTCAACACAATTATATACAGTAATTGTTACAGTTAAATTCCAGGTGATTGATTTACACTTATTTTATGTTTATTATCATAATAGGCAGTTCAGCCAGATTTTATATTTATTTAGACTATAAGTTATAATTTTTAATACAGCTAGCATTATCAATTATAAATCTAGCAATAATTTATATAAAGTTGACCATTAGTATTCCTATAGAAGCGTCAATAATTCCTCTCCAAAGCGTCTTATTCATACATGAAAATAGTATCTGATGGAGAGGCACGGTAAGTATAATCAATAGCCCTGTCCACTACAAAACAATAAAAAAAAAAAATAAAAAAAAATAAAAAAACCTGCCTCATGGCGGTGCTTCACCCCCTAGGGAGCCCTTGCTGACCCTGTAATGAATGGAACGTTGGTCTCCTTTTTTTGTGGTAATTATTTCCACATTCAGTATTGCAGCTGATCCATTATGTTATAATTATCTGTTGATATTTCGCAAGCTTTTTTAAACCACCTTATGATTAATTACAATCAGTTATTACTTTTTAACATGACTAATTAAAAGTTATATTTTAAGTTGCTAGGTGTGCATCCTAGATGCGGTTCTTTTCTCTTTTTCCCAAATTGAAAAACTCCTCTGATAACAGTTTGGGATTGGTATAAATGTAAATTTCTATACCGCATTTTGCACCTATGTCTCTATAATATTGACAAGATAGTCTATGCAAATAGAGAGACAGCAACTATCCTTAAATGTTGTGCGGTACACATCTAGGAACATTCGCCAGCTAGGAAGCAGGGAGCAGACATAACAGTCCAGCGAGACACAGTACTCATCGGCTGAGACTCATCACACTGTGCGGCACATGGCAGAGCCGCATCCAGCGCATTTGGAGACACAAGGTACCGTCAAATCCTTTAATCTCTACGTGGTATATTGCCCATTGACTTCTGTGTCCAGAGACTTAAATCTAAGTGAGAAAAAACACCAGACACCAACGCACTATACTGGGATACAGCTTAGCATACCATCTTATATACCCATAAGCAAGGACATCACTGTGTATATCAATAACACCACTGTCCAGCAGAAGCCTTTATACTTCTATGACCATTGTGTGTGAAGAGCTTTTTGAACTCTGAAACTGCATAAGATTCCCCACTGCATTTGTTTCTAGCAGCAACTTTTTTGCACCATTCTATAAGTATTCTAATAACATTTTATTAGCTTTTTTTATTAATAAAGCGTAAATTTTAGCACTGAGACTGCATAAGATTCCTGTTTGCATATGTCTCTAGCAGTAACTATTCTGCACCATTCTATAAGCACTCTAACAGCATTCTATTAGCCTATTATTATTATTATTATTATTATTATTATTATTAATAAAGCATATATTTTTACCAAAAACTGTTTTCCTTTCCAGAAAGCCCTGTCAGTGCTTAGCTCTTACCTTTCTCTCACCATTTATTCTGACCCTGAATGATTGGGTAGTCCTTCTAGAACTATAGCAGCAGACCATCTCTTTCCGTCATACTCCCCTTAGCAGGGCAGCGCAGCCAGTATCCCATACTCTTGATTCCTCTTATAGGACTGGATTCAGAATTAAGCACGCACTATGCTCGTTGTGAGTCGAAGTGAAGTTATGACAGTGCGTTCCTATATTTTGTGTGTGCGAGGAGAGTTCCCTTACATGTACGGCACTTCTGAATCCCTGGGATGGATGTGGGAGAATGGCCCTTTTTCAAAAGTTCCGTTGTCTTTCAGTCAGTTGCAAACTGGCTGGGAAATCGATTGCTTCTGCCTTGCAGAGGAGAAGCAATCGATCCACTGAAGAAAGAAGATGCAGCAGCAAATGGTGAGTATTAATATAACCCCAACTCTTAACCTAATCTTCACCCTAACCCTCCTTCCATACCTTAACCCTAAGCCTCCCCCTGCAGCCTAATTCTAAGACTACCTTGCCCGCAGCCTGACCCTAACACTCCCCTCCCTGCAGCCCAACCCTAAGACTCCCCTTCCTAGTAGACTAACCCTAAATTTCCCCATAGATATCTAACCATAAAACTTCCCATAGACTCCCCTGTAATACTCACCTGTCCTACGGGTCTGCAGCAGCCATTTCCGATTGGATGAATGGGTAAGTTTGCCAGTCGGCATACTTACCCATTCATTAATAACATTTTCCCATTAGTGCTATTTTGAAATAGTGGCGACTGCATCTCCCCTCGAACCTATCTTACGGCACCCTCGCTATGAAAGCTTACAGTACGTGATTAGAATTGTTCATATTGTGTTCCAATGCGTAACTGCTTTAAGCAATTTTGGATCTGGTTTATAAACTGCAATAAGGACACCATGTTACTGATCACAGGTTCAACAACAGAGAAATTCTGCTGGGGACTAACTAAACATATGAAGAGTGAGAATACAATTTTATTGAAGTTGTTTTTGTCTGCATGGTGTACACGAATACTAATCATATATCATGTTAGACTGTAAGTTAGAGTTCAGATATTAAACATCTCTCAGCACTAAGGCTGTTTTCATGTTTTAAATTTGCAGTTCAACAAGTTTGGTTGAGGTGCAGATTTGCTGTTGCTCCTCACTCTTGATCAGCCTAAAGGGGAGTGAAGGAGTGTGGGGGCAGCTGTTGATCTGATGTACTGGAATAGAAATGGTGGTCAAAGAACACCCTGGAGCAGCTAGATGGCTATATCCATAAAACAGTCACATGGTCATGCATGTGCTAACTGAACCTGTTGTTAGGATACCCTCCAACCCTGCCCACATTTTTGCAATGAAATACAGCTTCTTCTAATGATAAAAACAAAGGTGTTTCCAGTGCCGTGTCTAGACTTAGCAGAGCCCAGGGCAGGAAAAAATTATGCGCCCCCCCCCCCCCCCCCAATAAAAAAAAAAAAAAAAATAAAATAAATAAATAAATTATACACACGCTGTTCCCCCTTCATCATACACAGACTGTGCCCCCTCACACACTGTGCCCCTCATTATACACTCACTGTGCCCCCTCCATCATACACACACAGTACCTCCTCACACACTATGCCCCCTCATTATACACACACACTGTGCCCCCTTCATCATACATACACACACACTGTGGCCCCTCATTATACACTCACACTGCTCCTTCCTCATACACACACTGTCCCCTCTGCTTCTTTGCTTACCTTTTATTTTCACTTCTTTATTCTTTATCTGCTGGCTCCCCCTGAGCTCCTCTCAACACGCTCCTCAGTCACTGCGATTTGACGTCACGCCTGGCCGGCATGCAGTGGAAAGAGGAGACGTGAGGGAGGGAGGCGCCGGAAGGTAAGGGTTTTGTTTTTTTCTTTTTTAGCGGGCAGAGCGGGGGGGGGGGCTTGCCCCAGCACTGGGGGGGGAACTTGCCGCAGCACTGACATAGACCGCGGCTCTCATAGGCGCTAGCCGCATCACATAACAGATGCGGAAGGCGCCTGTGAGAGCCGCGGTCCACAGCACAGGGGAGGGCTGTGGGACGCACCTCTCCATTTAGTTATCTAGGAGCGTGCCCCGTGCGATCGCACGGCTCTTCCGCCCCTAGAAATGGCCCTGGGTGTTACTCATAACAACCAATAAAATTACTATAAAACTACCATGATCCAAAACGTATTTTATATGATAGCTGGAATTGGATTGGTTGCTATGGACAACATCTTTTGGACACATAAGTGTTTCAGTGAAATGTATTCCTTTATGTTATGTAGACATGAGAGGTTTTTTGGGATAAAATCCATATATACTCAAATGAAGGCATCATTTGAAACATGCTTTTATATCTAGTCAAGGCTGGGAAGGCTGAACAGATGTTTCCTGAGCCCCTTTGCACATTCCTTAATCACTTGGATTTAACTCAAATTCCATGTTTTTTAATGAACCTGATGAATATAAGAAATAATACAAATCTGATTGCATTATGTTACCAGAAGCCTATTAATTACATGTTATAACTAATGCATAATTTCTATTATCAAGATTATTTCTAAAAAAAAAAATACAATACACTAGAAAGGCAAAGACACCTTACAGCAAAAAAAGTAACAAAGGAAGTGCATTCCAATCCAAGATACTGAGTAGTAACATTTCATCTTTATTATCACAGAGTGATACAAATTTCATTTCAACACATTAAAGTCTAAGCGAAAATACTGGTATTTAAAAGAACAACATAGACAACATTAGATACGTTACAAACACTAAGTAAAACAAAATTTAATGGGCACCATTCCAATAATTGGCAATACAAGGCATATCATAAAGCATATCATAATATCCATCACAACTGTAGCCATAATCTGATCCCTATGCTGATAAACATAAATCAAAGAAACAAAAAAAAGCCTCATGGGTCCGTAGTTCGCTTGATTGCATTGAAACATTTCGGTGGTGTTTGGGTGATCCATTGCTGCTCCCTTTGCTGTGCATTATTTATTACTATTGACTGTCATAACGACCACCAGGGGGAGGGTTTGCTAGCGGCTCCCTCGGGTGGCTTTTTTTTTTATTTCTTTGATTTTTAAGCATAGGAATCAGAATATGGCTGCAATTGTGATGGATATTAGTGTTTGTAACATGTGTCTAATGTTGTCTACGCTGTTCTTTTAAATATTTTCGCTTACACTTTAATGTGTTCAAATTAAAGTTTCTGCATACTGTGATAATAAAGATGAATTATTACTGATCAGCATTGGATTGGAGTACACTCTCTTTGGTACTTTTTTTTAACAGAAGGCTTCTTTGCCTTTCTAGTGTATTGTGTTTGCAGTATATTCTTTACAATATATGGTAGTACCCCTGGGGTGAGTTTTTGGATTATAAAATCAGTCCTCACTTCCAGTTATCTCTACTAGGAGTAATTACTGCCAGGCTCTTGTGCGGATACCTTTCTGTCTGGGAAAGACTGCACTGTGCTAGATGCTAAAAGAGACTGCCCTGGATGCAGCACAAGGAGTGACTACGCTGGAAAAAACACTAAGGACCTGATTCACACTTAAGAATTCTTATGATTTTAGGTTCGTATATTTTAGAACGGATGCACTGAGCATGCTTAGTAACTTTTCTACGCTATTTACGTAGGACTTAAGTAAAGCACAGCGTATCGGCATGCACTCTCCCCGACACTCCCTCTGTGTGAGCGTATTTTCCCTCGCTTACGCTGGCTGAAGTTAGGGTAAGCAGGGCAGGGAAGGGTAGGGTAAGCAAGGGAAAATACACTCGAACAGGAGCGTTTGGCCGCAAACCCCTCCCTCCCTCATTACACTACCTCCCCGCCCACCTACACTAACCTGAGCGTAGTAATGCTGGGGGACGCCCCCTCCAGTGTTACTACGGCGCTGCTACGGACGCCCGATCCACGACATCTGCCCCGCGAATGCGCAGATCGGCTTTTAAGCCAATCTTACGCTGCTGGCTGGCATCTTAACGCCAACTACTAAATCAGTATTTGCTCCATAGAGATTAGCCTACGCTGAACTGGGCAGAAGAAATTATTTCACCTTTTAATCCTTAATGGGCAAAATATAGATTAATAGGACATGATCCAGATTAAAGTGCTACATCTGTACATTAGCCTCCGTTGTTAAGGCTAATGGATACATTTTGGCATCCAAAACTCTGCACACAGGAGTGTGGACACAGGAGGGTGGCACTCCTGCGTGTGATATTGATTTTCATGGCCAGGACCCTACCTTAAGTATTGCATGCATCTCTGTGCATAAGGAATACTGAATTGTATGTAAATGCTTAGCCAAGCCCTTATTATACAATTGAAATACCTATGGCCACCCACCATATATATTTCGTATGCATGGTGAGTGGGACAGCGCGCCATGCAGAGGTTGAATTCCGCATGGAACACAGGATCATGTGATGAAATATTGGCACTGTGAATGCGCATTTCCAATATACAGCTGTCTACATAGCGCACGCAATTCAGCTGATCTTCTTTATTCTGGATGCGGCCAATAGATTGTAAATTCTTAAGAGTAGAGCTCCCTTCTCCCATAAGGACTCACTCCGGTGCACGCTCAGCCAAAGGCAAGATATTTAGTCCAAGAAAGTGGCACTCAGAGATTTTTCAAATAAAGATTCAGTCCAAGAGTATCAAACCAAGAAAGGCTAGAGGAACTAAACATTTATAGCTTGGAGCAGAGAAGGGAGAGGGGGGACATGATAGCAGCTTTCAAATACATCAAGGGTTGTGACCAGCTAGAGGAGGGTACCATTTTTCAAAAGAAAAGGTGTAATAGAACACAAGGGCATGGATAAAGTACTGATGTATGCAATTCATTGACGTATATAACTGCCTAGCCCGGCCCATACTATACAATTTAAATACCTCCCTCCGCCTGCACAGCCGTACGATCAGAGCTACGTTGCGTAGCATCTGCTGTGCGAATGCGCAGTACATACAAATTGCCGATTTTACATCAATGGCTAGCGTAACTGCATACTAGCTCAGCATCTGGCGTGCAGCCTTTTAATCCTTAATGGGGAAGATATAGATTAATAGGATGTGATCCAGATTTAAGTGCTAAATCTATATGTTAGCCTCCATTGCAGAGGCTAACATACTTATTTTGGCATCCAAAATTCCACATGTAGGAGTGTGGATTCTCACCCCTGAACTCCTGCCTGCGAGGCCAGGACTCTACCTTAAGTATTCCTCGAGCATCTCTGTGCATGCGGAATACTGAATTGTACTTATGGGTGTAGCCAAGCCCTTACTGTAAAATTTACTATGCCCACCCCTTATGTGTATCCTGTACACATGCTGAGTGGGCCCAGCCCTGTGAGCATCAGGCAGCTGCAAGTCTTCTTAACTTCATTCTGAATGCGGCTCATACACTGAAAATTCTTAGGAGCAGAGTACCCTTCTCCCATATGTTTCTATATATATATAGCAAGAATCTTTAGTACATATATATATATAATCCAGTGTGAAATAATGATCTGCGTTGTAATTCCTAATAGCTTCAATTCCTCTCATCAGATTGTAAACTCTTATGAGCAGCACTCTCGTCCCCCATATCATCCTATAGAAGTGCCCAGCAATATGCAGTTATAGACATGTGATCCAGGATGAAGATTCATTGCCACATGTGGAGTCAGGAAGGATTTTTTTCCCTCGATGAGACAGAATTGCCGAAACGTCTCTGGGGGGTTTTCTTCGCCTTCCTTTGGCTCTACGATCAGTAACTGACACCAGATCACAGGGAGTCCCCAACATAATCAGAGTCATGGCTGTTATTACAGAAATACTGGCAGTCAGTCTATCATGATATTTGGGATGCCCTGTGAGATGTCTGTGTTTGATAATAAGTAATATTTGTGCAATATGTTTTATGTTGCTCCTCTGCATATTGTTGTCAAATAAAAAAGAAGATATGAATATAAACTCTGTGTGATTCTTATTTAGAATAATCTGCATAGACTCAAACACAATTACTACATGAGGTACAGCTGGGTGATCAATATAGTTACACCAAGGAAAGTTATTGTCAAATGGTGGCCAATAGTGAACCGACCACATCAACTGCCCCATCAAAGCTAGGGAACCAAAAGCTTCAATACTGACCCATGTGGTCTTAATCCCAGGGTGTCTATAAGAAGAACAGGAAGTAATGTCCTGGCATCCCCATGGCCCTGAGCACCACAAATCAGGCAGAGAGGTTGCCTGATCAATGGTCTCATACAATATGGGGAAAAAAGGTCACATGACTCCCCCGTCCCATAAGAGTGAGATGACTATCCAGAATACCAATAAGGAAGGACCCAGAGACTGTCATCAGCTTTAAATAGGGGTGCAGTTAGTTGCCCGTCCTAATGGCTGATTTTTGTCACTGGTACAACCATCACCTGAATTGTGGCTGTATCAATGTAAAAATTGGGCGCATTACGAATATTCCTATTGGGAATGGGTGCTATAGCGAATGGCCCTATTTCAACTAAGTACCCGTTACCAATAGCGAATTTTGCTCCCCCCGCCGCGGGCTGCAGTAGGCTATGGGGATGGGGTGAAGGTTAGGACTAGTCAGGGACATGAAGGGTTATTTAGGCTGATAGTAGGGGAAGGTTTGGGTTAGACTAAGGAACATGAAGGGTTAAGGTTAGGCTGATAGAAGGGGAAGGTTAGGGTTAGGCTGATAGAAGGAGAAGGTTAGGGTTAGGCTGTGGGACATGGAGGGTTAAGGTTTAGGCAGATAGAAGGGGAGGGTTTGGTTTAGACTAAGGCACATGGAGGGTTAAGGTTTAGGCTGATAGAAGGGGAAGAATAGGGTTAGGCTGATAGAAGGGGAGAGTCAGGGTGAAGCAGGGACTAAAATTCCACCCTGCCACTTATAGTACACAGGACCATCTGCTGTGTGCTTTTGACTACTGACATGGCCGCATCATTTGCTAATTGATGTGGCCACGTCCTTCACTGATAGTCTACAAAGGATGTGGACAACAGCACTTAGCAACTAACTAACTAACTAACTAACTAACTAACTAACAGTTATGACTCATGAATACTATTTGTGCGTATATATAGATTTATACCTACATCTATCTATTTATAGAGTTATAGTCTTATATTTATACATATTTATACATTAATAGAACTATTTTTAAGCAATTAAATAAAACTAAATTTATATATAGAAACATAGAAAGTGACGGCAGATAAGAGCCACATGGCCCATCTAGTCTTCCCATTTGTTTATTTAAAACTATACTGACCCTAGACCCTATTTACCCTCAATTTAGTTTACAATTTAGGATATCCTTATATTTATCCCAAGCATGTTTAAACTGTTCTACTGTATTGGCCTCAACCACCTCAGATGGGAGGCTATTCCCCTTATCTATCACCCTTTCAGTGAAGTAATTTTTCCACACATTTCCTCTGAATTTACCACCCTCCAGGATTACATTACAGAGAGCCCACCCATAATACAGAGTTCCCACCACTAATATATATACAATAAAGAGATTCCACTAGTGACATATAAACAACACAGAGATCCCACCAGTGACATATAAACAATACAGAGATCCCACCAGTGAAATGTATACAATACAGAGATCCCACCAGTAATATATATATACAATACAGAGATCCCACCAGTAAAATATAAACAATACAGAAATACCACCAGTAAAATATAAACAATACAGAGATCTCACCAGCGACATATATATACATTACAGAGAGCCCACTCGTGACATATACACAATACAGAGATCCAACCAGTAATATATATACAACACAGCTATCCCACCAGTGACATATATACATTACAGAGATTCCACCAATGAAATATATACAATACAGAGATCCCACCAGTGACATATATACATCACAGAGATCCCACCAGTGACATTTATATATACCGTAATACAGAGATCCAACCAGTGACATATATACAGTACAGAAATCCCTCCAGTGACATTTATATAATACAGAGAGACCACCAGTGACATTCTCCATGTGACAGAGAGCATTAAATCTTTTTCTGAAAATAATGTTTATGGAAAGAGAATGGTTGGTTGCCCATAGCAACCAATCAGATTCTAGGTTTCATTTTTTAGAATGTCCTGGGTAAATAATAGCTAGTATATGATTGGTTATGATAAACACTTCTACTTTTCTGTAAAGAGAAAAGTAGAGATATTTGTCATACCTAAAGTGACCATACATCCCGTTTTGAACGGGACAGTCCCGTTTTTTGACGGGCTGTCCTGTTGTCCCCGTGCCCAGCTTCGAGACACCGAAATGTCCCGTTTTCAGAGAGCAACAGGTGAGATACACTGTATGTCACCTGTTCCTCTCTGATAACGGGACATTTTGGCGTCACATACTTACTCACAGCCGGACTGGCCGCCACTGGGTTCTGATTCCTGTAAGCTCCACCCGCCGGCGGCTCCGTTCACATGATGTCAGCGTGACCTAAGGTCATGCTGGCATCATTCTGTAGAGCGCGCCGCGGAGGAGAGAGCTGGAGGTAAGAAGAAAAGGTAAGATTATTTTGGTGGAAGGTATTTTGCGTTGGAGAGTGCGGATTTACATAACATGGAGGGGGCACAATAAGAAGGAAGGGGAAATGAGGCTGGCTGGACAAAAATTAAGAGGGGGGAAATGAGGTTGGCTGGACAAAAATTAAGAGGGAGGAAATTAGGCTGGCTGAACAAAAATTAAGAGAGGGGAAATGAGGCTGGCTGGACAAAAATTAAGGGGGGAAAGAAGGCTGGCTGGACAAAAATTAAGAGGGGGGAAATGAGGCTGGCTGGACTAAAAGTAAGAGGGGGGATATAAGGCTGGCTGCACAAAAATTAAGGGGGGAAAGAAGGCTGGCTGGATAAAAATTAAGAGGGGACAATGAGGTGAATGGACATAGGAGGGGGAAATAAGGCTGAATTGACACAGAAGGAGAGAGCAATAAGACTGGCTGGACACAGAAGGAAGGGGAAATAAGGCTGACTGTACAAAATTAAGAGGAGGGGCAATAAGGCTGGCTGGACATAGAAGGGGGCAGTAAGGCTGAATGGACACAGAAGGAGGGGGGATAACGCTGGTTGCACAAACAGAAAAAAGGGGTCAATGGGCCTGATCCAGCGTTACGAAAATTCGCACGACGGGCGAATGCGAACGTACGCTCGGGCGTATCAACCTACACGCCCCTAGCACTCCCATAGTAAAAATACTAGCAAAATGTGTATAGGGTATGAGATAAAAGCGCTCTAGCTGCTGCACTCTATCCCCCAGCTGGGGAGAACCACACTCCCTATTAAATAGCACAAAGGAAAGGAAAGAAACTAGAGGAGAGTGCGCTGCTACTAAGCTAAAACAATATATGAGAATATCAGTGCTAGATAGTCTAGTAGGATAAAAAATCACTTCAAAACATAAAAAACATAAGAATAGAACGTCCTGATATATGCATGAATCTAGATAAAAGGATATAATCTCTGCTATATGATCCCAAAATGTCTAGAGCTATACCGGTAGGTTATATGCTATGACTATTAGAAGTTCAAACAATGGATTTATCGCAGATAATTAATATATAAGCAAAGGCACAAATGAGTATGCATAAAAGACAATAGGTCGATGCACCCTATAGTTTCCAACAGTTACAAACAATAACAAACAATTTGCATAAGCTGTAAGTCAAAAGATTGCCCTTCCTTCAGAGCCAGTATTCCTAATGAGCGCTATTGTCCAAGCCTTTCAATAAGTCCAAATGAATAGATCCAGCAAGAAATTTGCGTGCCCTGTTGGAGACAGGGAATATATGTGTGAACTCAGCCCCTCAGCTGATGAAAAAAGTCCAATTCCCCAAAGGAACTCCTCGGAAAGGAAATATATGTATATAATTAATCAATTTATTCAAAAAATAAAGTAAACATTAACAGTAGGTAAAAAAGAAAAAATAGCACTTTCCTGAGAAGGAAGCAGCTGGTTTGCAAAGGTCCGCACATAAGCCGATGGAAGGTCCGTTGCCTCACCGCCGCGACTTCCGGAATGTCAAAGGAGGGAGGCCGGTATCCAGAACCAGAGTAGCCGTCTGCTTGCAGTGGGGAAGTAACCGCTGACGCGTTTCAGAACCGTAGGGTTCCTTTTTCAAAGCGAATATGGACCGATGGAGGGGCTGGTCTATTTATACCAATATCTGAGCAGTGATAGGTTGATGGCTAAGTCCCGCCTCGGGTTTGGCTGGGAGATACAAAGTAACTCCTACATACAAACAGGCATCATATGTCTGTCCCATAAAAGTGGCCCCTAAAATGGGGTTAAAAATAACAAATAATTTGAAGGGCTGGTTTAAAACCCTGAGGATCGGGCAAATTAACTCTATGTGAGAATTGTAGCTGATAAGGTGCAACTTTGTATGCAGCTTCCTCTGTACAATAAAAATATGGGTGAGACATATAGTACCTTAAGAACCTTGTGCAACAAATTACATAAAGCAAATACATGATGAGATGAAGCCACCTTGAATCATGGATTATAACATATATGGATAAATACAGTTTAAGTAAAAAATAAAACTTTAAAAAAATTACGTGAATAAATATTTATCATATAAAAATATTAATCATATAAAAATAAACCGTATATATGGAGCATATAGTCCCATTAATTTTAAAATAAAGTTGTCATGAGCAAAAAGAAGTTTAAAAAGGAATATATATCCATTCAAAATAGAAGTGCATGTGTTGATAGATGTAAATATACATATGAATATAAAAATATGTTCATAGGATCCTAATAAGAGAAAGGGGTATGCGAAGACCTTCATAGTAAGTTCGATGGAAGGAACTTAATGGGAATATCAAGTAGTTAGACAAGTAAATAATAACGTTGAGGAAGATACACTATAATGGGTGTCTCAGCCCTGGAGAATGTATAGAGATGAAAAAGCTTTTAAAGACTTCCTGGGGTATGGTGGGAGAGTCATACATACCCAGCTTACGGTACCTAGTATTCTCAGGTGGTCCCCCAACCAGATACTAACTGGGCCCATGCCTGCTTCACTTCCAAGATCAGACGAGATTGGGTGTAGACAGGTCGGTGGGACCATAGACGAGGTTAGCCATGGACTCCCCCCACCTCCCCTACAAAAAGGCTCCAATTAAAGGAACCATTTGAGTTCGAAGTCTAAATTAAGGCCCACTGGAGCCAATGTTTCCATCTCATATATCATTCTCATTTCTGCTTGTGCCAACCTGGTGGCTGTATTATCTTTTCTCCAATGGCTGTTAATAGATTTCACCCCCAAAAAATCAACTATCGAGGAGGGATTGCACGAATGGATCTCCTTACAGTGGGCGGACACTGAATGTGTGTTCAATCCCTTTTTGATATTCCGGAGATGCTCCCCCCATCTCACTTTCAGTGGTCTAGAGGTTCGCCCCACATATTGTTTCCCACAGATACATGAAAGGACATATACACAATTCCGTGAATTGCACGTAATAAATTCTTTGATCGAAAAAGTTCTATTGTTACTATGCGAAATAAATGTATCTATCTTTTTAGTAGTGCGGCCTGTAGGTGGACAGTTTCTGCACATGGCGCACATTCCGCAACGAAAAAAACCTTTGTTGCGGTCAGTTTTCTGCCTCGTGCTCCCCACATAACTGGATTTAACCAGTTCATTTTTCAGAGTTGGGGCCCTTCGGTAAATGAATCGTGGTCTATCCCCTATATGTGTGGTTAATTTTGGGTCATTTCTCAATATATTCCAATGTTTTTTATATATTTTCTCAATTTCTTTATAATTACTCGAATACTGAGTTATAAACGAAATAGGTGGATAGGTTTCAGTATTTTGTCTATGTTTTGGACTTAAAAGAATTTCCCTAGGGATCTGTTCAACTTCCTGAATAGCCTCTTCTAATTCTATGGACGGGTATCCTTTTGCCATAAAGGACCCCTTCAGGGATAAGATTTGACTGTCTCGAACTTCTTTCTTAGAGCAGTTCCTCTTAATCCGCTGGAACTGCCCTTTAGGGATATTTTTGATCCATGGACGATAGTGATTACTGGTAACCGGAATAAATGAATTTGTGTCAGTAGGTTTTGTGTAATTTTTAGTGTGTAATTGGTTATTTTCGATGTATATAGTGAGATCAAGAAAATGAACCTGAGTCTTACTAATGTCGTAAGTGAGAATGATGCCGTCATCGTTCTGATTGAGGGATTTACAGAATTCTTTTAAAGCATCATCTGTACCGCCCCATATAAAGATGATGTCATCAATATATCGATGCCATAGGACCAGATCTGCGCCAGCTTGGGTAATGATGTTGTCTTCCCACACTGCCATGAACAAATTGGCATAGCTGGGCGCAAATCTGGTCCCCATGGCAGTACCTCTTAATTGTACATAAAAAGAATCATCAAAATGAAAATAATTATTTTGTAAAATGAATTCCATCCCTTCTAAAAGGAACTTCTGTATACCTTTATCATGTTCCGAGGATATTAAAAACTTCCGTGTGGCTTCAATGCCCTTACTATGCTCAATAATGGTATACAATGATCCCACATCGGCTGTGACCAATTGATAATTGTCCTTCCACTCTATTTTTTGTAAAATATTCAGAATATGAGTGGTGTCCCTTAAAAAGGACCTGATTTTTGACATGAATGGTTGAAGATAAGAGTCAATAAAGGCAGATAGATTGGCCGTAAGGGAATCAGTCCCGGCCACAATGGGCCTACCCGGTGGTTTGGTAAGGCTTTTATGTATTTTTGGCAAAATATAAATGACCGGGACTGTGGGTTCTTCATGATACAGAAACTGAAATTGTTCTTGTGTGATAGTGCCCATTTCAACATAACTGTTAAGCCAAGAACACAATTTCATTTGTAATTTCTCTGTTGGATTACTCCTGAGTTTCTTATATGTATTCTCATCATCAAGTAAACGTAAAACTTCAGCTTTGTAATCAGATATGTCCATAATAACTACCCCTCCCCCCTTGTCCGCCGGTTTGATGATGATACTATCATTATCTTTAAGAGCCTTAAGGGCCTCTCTTTCCTTTTTGGATAGATTAGATTTGTCCCTTCTGATCTTTTTCTTATGTTCTAATGCTCTGAGATCTTTAAGGACAAGCTTCTCGAAAGTTTCTACATAATGTCCCTTACAATGTTTAGGATAAAAGAGAGAAGGAGGTTTAAATTTACTATACTGCTGTTTCATAGTGTCCGGTGGTGGGGTGGGGGTACTTGGGGTGGAGTCTTGGACAGAACTATTAGATGGAGGATATCCCTCTTTATCCTGAAAGAAGCGTTTAAGACAAAGTTTCCTGATAAACTTATGGGTGTCTACAAAGACATCAAAATCCTGTGCAACGTTACTAGGGGCAAATTTCAAGCCCTTTTTGAGCACCCTTTCTTCCTCTTCTGTCAATATGTGATTGCTAAGATTGAACACAGTGGTGTTATTGGTAAGATCAGGAACAGTATTGGAAGGTGGTGTCATTATCGTGGAAGCTTTTTTCTTTTTATTATTTTTGTACTTTCTTCTCTTTTCCTTCCTATTTCCTCCTCTGTTTCCTCTTACTTTATATGTGGGATATGCTATGGTGACCTCCCTCTTCTCCCTCCTCTGTCCAAAAAAGGTGTCCTAAAGTGGTCTTCTCTGAGTAGTTCATATCTATTGTGTAGGGGAACTTCTTCATAATGGTTGTAGTCGGGACGTCTACTTGTGTGGTTCCTGTATGGAATCCTATGCCAATCCTCCCCTTGTTCCCATCTATCCTCCCTGAATGTATGATGGGGACTTCTCCTAGGGGTTCTATAAGGGGTACAGAAGGGGGTTCTATCGTAATCCCTATAGTCCCGATGGGATCTTTGTTCTCGTATTCTATGGTTTCTTGAATGATGTTGATGGAAGGGAATATTAGGAGGAGAATATCCTCTATGTGGGGGACCACGTGGTATAGGATATCCCCTATCTTGCCCTCTCTTATGGGGTGTTCTCCTATTTTTGTCTGGAATAAACCTAGGTGGAGTATGTGGGTTGGGGGCGGATTCAACCTCCATCGGGATTTCCTCACTTTCCTCCCCCCCATCTCTTTGAAATTTCCCAAATTTCTTCCTAATTGTAATCTCTTCACATTTTTTTACTCTTTCATTTATTCTATTCTCAATACGTTTAAATTCCTCTGAGTCTCTATGTGGGGCAAGGGTGCTTTGAAGATGGTCAATTTTCTCTTTGACCCTAGTAAGAACATTGCCCCTTTCTAGTACGATCAAAGACATGAGGTCCAAGGAGCATCTGTCTAGAATGGAGTTCCATTTATCATAAAAACTATTGTCATTCACTTCAAATGATGATACTTTCTCTATTTTTAGGCCTTTTGGGATGATTTTTTCTGCCAGGTAATTTTCCATACAGGCTACTTCCCACCAGATCTTGCACTCCTTGATCAGGAGGCCTTCTAGTTGGGACATAGTCTTATGGAGGTCATTCTCCGCAACTGTGTTGGTGGCGGATGTATGTATCAAGTTATGTAGTCTGGATCTTCTTTTATCTCTCCAAGCGAACATCTTATAAAAGTGATATAAACAATTTTGTAGTAGAAACAAGTGGGCCTATTCCCTAAGGTAAGCTGCCAATCTCTACCCTGATGTGGAAAGTACAAATACTAGCAAAATGTGTATAGGGTATGAGATAAAAGCGCTCTAGCTGCTGCACTCTATCCCCCAGCTGGGGAGAACCACACTCCCTATTAAATAGCACAAAGGAAAGGAAAGAAACTAGAGGAGAGTGCGCTGCTACTAAGCTAAAACAATATATGAGAATATCAGTGCTAGATAGTCTAGTAGGATAAAAAATCACTTCAAAACATAAAAAACATAAGAATAGAACGTCCTGATATATGCATGAATCTAGATAAAAGGATATAATCTCTGCTATATGATCCCAAAATGTCTAGAGCTATACCGGTAGGTTATATGCTATGACTATTAGAAGTTCAAACAATGGATTTATCGCAGATAATTAATATATAAGCAAAGGCACAAATGAGTATGCATAAAAGACAATAGGTCGATGCACCCTATAGTTTCCAACAGTTACAAACAATAACAAACAATTTGCATAAGCTGTAAGTCAAAAGATTGCCCTTCCTTCAGAGCCAGTATTCCTAATGAGCGCTATTGTCCAAGCCTTTCAATAAGTCCAAATGAATAGATCCAGCAAGAAATTTGCGTGCCCTGTTGGAGACAGGGAATATATGTGTGAACTCAGCCCCTCAGCTGATGAAAAAAGTCCAATTCCCCAAAGGAACTCCTCGGAAAGGAAATATATGTATATAATTAATCAATTTATTCAAAAAATAAAGTAAACATTAACAGTAGGTAAAAAAGAAAAAATAGCACTTTCCTGAGAAGGAAGCAGCTGGTTTGCAAAGGTCCGCACATAAGCCGATGGAAGGTCCGTTGCCTCACCGCCGCGACTTCCGGAATGTCAAAGGAGGGAGGCCGGTATCCAGAACCAGAGTAGCCGTCTGCTTGCAGTGGGGAAGTAACCGCTGACGCGTTTCAGAACCGTAGGGTTCCTTTTTCAAAGCGAATATGGACCGATGGAGGGGCTGGTCTATTTATACCAATATCTGAGCAGTGATAGGTTGAT
>WWET01000612.1:252563-270974 GCA_011038615.1 Limnodynastes dumerilii
CCAATATAGCTATATTGTGAACTAAACCTCCTTTTTATTTATGTGCTGACACATAGTGTTATTTAATGTATGTTTGGAGCGCCGGACCTCTTTTGTTCCTTGTATTTACATAGTGGTCACTTTGGTCCTTGTCTGCACCCCTATATTTATATATAGGGGTGCAGGGGTGCATATATAGGGGAGCTTAACCCAATATAGCTATATTGTGAACTAAACCTCCTTTTTATTTATGTGCTAACACATAGTGTTATTTAATGTATGTTTGGAGTGTCGGACCTCTTTTGTTCCATATATATATATGAAAAATATATCCATCCATCCGAGGGTGGGGCCTGCATATTTTGTCAGTCCCGGGCCCAACAATTTCTGGTGGTGGCCCTGCCTGTGGCTGCTGACACAGAGGTTCCTAAACTGCCACAACCGCCGCAATAACCCTAATCTACCCTCCGCAACCACCGCAGTAAGTAGCTATTGGGAATGGGGAAAGAGATTCCCGTTCCTAATAACACTTTTCTATTTTGCAAGCTATTTAAACCATTCTGCTGGAGGCTGTATCATGTTCTAAATACGGCCTCTTGGACTGGCAACTGCATCCCGTTCACTGGAGCCCCTGATAGAGGGGAAAGATGTGCCTGCAGGCTCTCGACACGTCCCAGGGGATCAGAATAAGAATTGGGGTTAGATAAATACTTGCAACTCGTTGCTGTGGATTTGTCCTGGGGATGATCAATTGCTTGTCCTCGTCAAGACAGGAGCAATCGATTTCAGAACAATTTTGAAAATGGCTGACTGCTGACCTACATATGCAAGCATAAGTATCCCGACTGCCGGACAACTGCTAGGACTTTGCAATTACAAGTCCCTATGAGTGGCTCATAATAACATATAGTTTTTATGTTACGACTTAAACCACTAACCAGGGGGCGGAGTCTATCCAGGGATCTGGTGTTTACTAGAGCCCCTGAAGGTGGGGATAGTCTGGGATGCAGACCTTGGAGGTTGCGGCCCCTGGCAGCAATACGTCGAGGTTGGCAGAAGGACTACTGCAGCTGCCAGCAACAGGAACACAGTAAAGGTAAGTGAGAAGAGTCTCACTCTAGGTGGGAGCACACTACCCAAGGGTGGTGAGACAGGAGAACACAGAACGCACAGGGGTCGGCAAGCCGCTAACAAACAGAGACAGATAAGACAGACCAGGGCAAGTACACAGCAAACTCACACACAATCAAGCCACAAGGGTAATACAAAGGTAAACCAGGGAAGGTAAAAGGACAGAGGAACAAAGAGGATAATAAGGGCACTCAGTTGTCAATGAAAATAGAAGCAAGGCAAGGAAGCAAAGAGAGCAAGAGACAGGAACAGAGCAGGCACAGACAGAAAAGCTGAAGCTATAACCAGCAAGAAGGAGAGGGCTGATGGTGCTTATATAGAGGCTCCTAACTACCTATTGGATGACACTAAATGCAGGAAGCCCATAGGAGTTGTCCTTGCAACGGCCAGGACACAGGAATAGGACGGCATCCGCCTACCCGGCCAGCTCCACAGCACATGGCAATTTGCATACCTTCATGCCCCCGTGACGGTATGCTATGGGAAGATGGCTGGCACGATGCAGGATCAGTGGGAAAGGAGAGAGATGCGATGCATGCCGTTCTGACGGTATGGGACAGAGAACGAGGGCACCATGATGCAGGTGAGTACAAGTGCCGTTCTGACGGCATGAGGCAGAGCACGGAGGCCCCATGAATGGATAAGTAACTTCCGTACTAACGGCATGTAACATTTTATATCCCATTATCTCCTTAATTGTGCTCAAACTTTCTTTCCCTTACATCCCACTTAATTTGCAGAGCAAGCAATGTCTGCATCCTCAAGCTGCTCTGCTATATTTAGAAGTTTTGCAGTCTTGTGGGGTGCCCCCTACCTGTGACATCCTTATAACTCATGTTCCTAATGGGGACATGACTGTGACCAGTGGTGCACCCGGATGGGGGGGGGGGGGGTTTATGCTTGCCCAGAAACCCCCCAGATTGAAAATTGAAAAAAAATGTTAAAATGTGCAAAAAGAGTAACATTTCAAAAGGGGCATGGCTTCGCAGATGCCGCAAAGGGGGTGTGGCCTACGGCCATGTGGGGTAGACTGTCATGGAGGATGATGGTCCTGGCCTGTGCTGCAATAGGAAAGCAGGTGAGGATGGTAAATGTGTCACAACATATTCAACAGTGCTTATGCACTGACATAAGCTCTGGTCCATTATGTATTGTGGTCTACTAATGCATTGTATACCGCTATTGCTATTAGAGCTGTTCCTACAATATAAAATTACTATTTTAATGTATAAAGGAAGTAAATCATAAATTACTTATATCAAAAAATATCAAAAACAGGACTTGTTACAGACAATAACGCAATTCCTTAATGTAGATTTATGGTAGTTCCTCGTCTTTGCGGCCCCCTGCTGGAGAGGCTGCTGGTTACGCTACTTACGTAAGAAGTGATGAGTGGCATTGATTGGAAAGAAGTAGAAGAATTGGAGAACTGAAGGTGTCGGAAGTGTGCTGACTGGGGAAGTTGGAAGGAGCAGCAGAAAATAAAGTGCTGGATGGCATAAACAAAAAAAAAAAAAAAAGGGTAAACAAAAAAAACAAAACAAAAAAAAGGAAGTTGTAACGGGAAGCAGGCGAGAGAACAGCTGAGTCAGTTGAAGTATGTGTGAGGGACGGACGGACGGAGGGAGAGAGGAGGCAGTGGTGTGCAGCTGAGAGACAGAGAGAGAGAGAGAGAGAGAGAGAGAGAGAGAGAGGTCGGAAAGGGCAGAAGGAGGCAGTGGTGCTAAAAGACGGAGTGTGTGTTGGAGATATGGGGGGGTGGGGAAGCCGGAGGAAGAGGCTGTAAGCGGAGAAGTGACAGAGAGAAATGCTGAAGGAGCTGGGAAAAGTTTGTGAGGAGAAAGAACAGAGAGTTGTCAGAGACGCTGGTAGTTGAGGAGGAGGAGGAGGAAGTGGAGGAGGAAAGTGGAGACAGCTTTGGGGATAGTAACAAAGCATAAGAAGATGCCAGGAGACGGAGAGAAAGAAAGTGGCGTACAGTAGCAGTAGCGTAGCAGATACGTAAGTTACGTAAGTGGGGGCCGCAAAGATGAGGAAGTACCAGATTTATCTTATTTTTATTATTTTTAAATCTACACGATAAACTTCCTGCTTTCTCAAAGAACGTTAATGGACATCTTAGATATTTTGGCAGTCAGATAGTACGACCATATTATCAGTATTATCATTTTACATATGTTTTAAAAAAAATCATATTAATTAGCTCTTTACAATTTTAAACAGTACTTCAACTCTGCCGCATTACAGTCTAATTCCCTAACACACACGCTCACAGTGAGGGCGGGGCGGGAGCAGAGCTTGAATGGGGCAGAGCTTATTTGTCATGTTTTCAGGCTCCAAAATGTTGGAAGATATGCTAATATACCCCATGTGTATTATTTCTGCTACAGAGTAAAGACATTTTGTAGCCCAACTGTCCACGTACATTAAATAGCAGGAAGGTCTGTGCAACGTAACAGTAAAATACTATACTAGACAATAAAAAGGATCATTCTGCTAAATGTTCATCAAAAAACAATGTTTAGCTTTTTTATGTTGCTGAATATTGGAATTTGTGCTGTAGTAAACCAGAGTAATAATATGAATATTTATATATAATAAAAGAAAAACGTTCTTCAACAGATTACAATGTCAAAGTTTATAAACTATACTTTATTTCTGTCTACAGAAAACTTGAATTCACTGTAAATCACAACATTCCACTAGGTGGTGCCAAAGCATTGCTACTGTTTGCAGACTTAAAATTCTGACATCCCTTATTCTTACATTTAACTTTATTAGTGTTCAAATAATAATAATGATAATGGCATCAAAACCCTAAGTACAACCTAGATATAAATTACTACTTTCCAAAAATCTGGGACCTGACCCAGAGCCCTGCACGCTTTCCATGTGCTGGGGTCTGTCAGTCCACACGGAAGAGGGGAGTGAACTCCTCTGTCACTCCGCTCTCGTGAATATTGTGTGACTTACATTGCTATAAGTCACACAAACATATCAGTGATCCGTCCGACCTGGCTAATTTTATTAGATCACTTCTAAAAGTGATCCATTTATCCAGAATGTGGGATTGTTATCATCTTCTGCATTCTCCAACTAAAGTTTCCCTTCTAGGATTTTAGGACCACTGCTTTCCCTATGCAATCTGGTGGACTTTAAACATCTAATATTCACTCACTTCATATATTAATTGGAACCATCTATTGTCCAACAATAACGGAGATTTGTGAATTAGATTTGGAGCCAGATTTACTAAGCTGCGGGTTTGGAAAAGTGAAGATGTTGCCAATAGCAACCAATCAGATTCTAGATCTCACTTTTTACATACTAGAGAATGTCAGCTAAAATCTGATTGGTTGCTATGGGCAACATCTCGATTGGTTGCTATGGGCAACATCTCCACTTTTCTAAACCTGCAGCTTAGTAAATCTGGCCCTTGATCTATTTATCCTATATTGAATTCCTTTTCATTCATGTTGGATACCTGGCTCAACATGTTGCATTTATGGCGCATTTATTGCTATCTTGTGCAATTGTAAATATTGACTATTAGTCAGACCTTAGGCTAGATTTACTAAGATGCGGCTTTGGAAAGTGGAGATGTTGCCTATAGCAACCAATCAGAATAATAGGAAAGTAAGAGCTAGAATCTGATGGTTGCTATGCGCAACATCTCCACTTTTCCAAACCTTCAGCTTAGTAAATCTGGGCCTATCATTTTTATTATTGTATTTTACTGAATGTTTTAGAATTATTTGATTGGTTTAGGAGGTTGTTGATTCATTTATTAAATTTTATTCTACTATACTCCAAGCGCTTTCCATTTCTTTTGTTGTCATAACGGCTTATAATCTTCTAAAGAACTGTAGCAGGATCCATGTTGAATGCCCCACCCCCTGTGATGTCACATAATTTATTCATTGTATTGAGCAGGGAACTGGGAGATTTGAATTCCATTTAAATGAAATAAGCCACAGAGTGAGATGTTAATGTATATTTATAATATAAATAGAAATTCCATAGACAAAACAAACTTGTGGTTTAACATTAAATAATAATAGCTGCGCTACATGAAAAAAACAGAGCGGGTGATATAATGAACAATTAAAACAAATATTACAAAATATTAAGTAAAAAAAGAATATAAAAACAATATAGAAAAATCAGCATAAAATATGATAATAAAAAACCACAATGCCACAAATGCACATATTACTATGTGACACAAATTATTCTGAATGACAGTTGATTGCACTTATAGATATATATGACCCAAAATCATCTCAATATTGGTGTATTTCCAAGTTTTAATTGGGCCACATGGGTGCCTCCAAAAAATGGTAATAGATAGCAATAAATGTCACTCAAACTTATTGCACAATTTCCACCAAAGATACAGCAATATAAAGATGAAATAAATAATCCACAAAGCAAAACCACCCACAGGGACAACCATCTCCCACCGCCAGGTATAGGCAGGTGTCCGAACGATAAGTAGCTTAGCCACCGCTGTAACAGTTTAGTTGTATATGGTAGGCGTGTATGCAGGGTATTCAATTTCCAAATTTTTCTTGCTTTAAAAAGGACAAAACACGTAGCAGGAGGCCTCATTGCCGCACGTCCCAATCATTCTTGGACTTCAATATACATTTCCTCTAAAGACTGACTTTTCCTATATAGGAACTTTCCTTACTGCACAAAAGGCACTTTAGGCGGGGACACCCGTAGTATATGCCGTGCAGTCATCGGTGTCTCCCTATGGTTCTTGCACACCTGTCTGCAGTTGAGATTGCTGGTCAAGAAAACTATGTTATGAACATTGCTACAAAGTGGAACTGTGAGTAATAGCATAAGAGCTCTTTCAATCCACCAATCTATTGAAGTGCAACTGTAAAACCTTTATCTGGCCATGTATAATAACCAGCATGAGGGAGCAAATGCTGTATCTTCTTATCTAAAAGTACTTTAAGAAAGAAAAACAGATGTAAAGTCTAAGAGATTAGGACAGTGGAACACAAGTTTGTTACCTGTGAGAAAATATAAATCTACAAAATAGCTTTAAATGGATAAAACTTCAGTCTCTATAGTGGACATTTTTTATATATGGTATTTCTCTAATTCTCTAGTGTGTATAAAGCAGATATTTCACCACTATCAGAGGCAATGCCAATGCCAGTGTTAAGGCTCCATATTACGTTAGATCATTTGCCAGTTTGGGATTTCAATCCCACTTTAAATTACCAAAAAAAAAGGTAATATTAGAACCTCATTGACCACTGGGCCTAAATTAGGTGCCGATGTCCTAAGGATGATACATTTATGATGAAAGCTACACTATTATCTGACATCAAGAGCCTGTACGCACAGTAGCATTAGTTTGGCACATCTATAGTAGAAGCCATTGACAGTATTCCAATGTTCTATTTAAGTAAATGTAATGACCAGTAAGTTGTATAGTTAAGTATTTATTACAAGGGCATATCTGGCTACTATACCGGGTACACTCTCTCTACCGTTTGATCCGATCCCACAGAAGAGCTACTGTAGCATAATTTGCTGAACAGGTTAATGTTGGCTATGACTCAAAAGGAGTCAGAACACACGGTGCACAGCACAGCGCATAGCAGCTTTTATGGGGCTGCATGGCAGAGCAGTCAGAGTGCCCATGCTGCACATTTTCCACTTCTGAAAGTGCCTACAATAGGTGCGTGAGCGTCAGAACTGGACTATGGAGCAATAGAAAATGGTAGCCTGGTGCAATTAATCTTTTTACAGGTATATATGTGTCTAGGATGCACTATGAAAGAAGCCAAGCCAGTGGAGGCTGTGTGATGCTCTGACCAATGTTTTGCTGGAAACTCTTGAGTCCGGACATTCATGTGACTGTTACCTTAACATCTACCAAAACATTGTTGCAAGGCAAATACACCTCTTCATGGAAATGGTATTAGGCATTATAATGTGCCCTGTCACTGACTTAGCCTCCAAAAACCAAACATCTCAATAGTTTGAGCATCTGTGGAAAAAGAAGTCTAAACCATGGGTGCACCACCTTATAAATTTACAGGACTCAAAGAATCAGTTAAGGTCTTCGTGCCAGATACCACAGGACACCTTCAGAGTGGATTAAATGCCTCATTGTGTCACAGCTGTGTTGTTGGTATGATGGATACTACACATGATTGACCAAGTGGTTTTAATGCCTTGGTTGATTGGTGTATGTGAGTTGTAAACAAATAAGTCACTAATGAATATGTAGGTATAGACTAACTAACTTAATATAACCTGTGAAAGAAAAAGGGCAAAAAAAGCCAAAAGACAGCTGAACACTGCTCAAATAGGTATATTAAACACTGAACTGAATTTTTATTGTTACAGGAGTTCTTGAAAACATGTGAAAAAGATATTGAGAAATTGATGTGAACTGGTGATTGCAAAATAAAAGTATTACAACCATATTTTCTAACAGTGAGTCTGAGTGGTAATAAAAATCCATTTCAAATAGTCTGTGCTATGAAAACGTATCTTAGTTGCACACCTCATACATTTTCTGATGCGGTCATTTATAGGATGTAAAGGAATATGTGACTATGTTACGAGTGTGGTTCACCTATACAATAATTTTTATATCATCGTTCTACAGCTGAATGCAATTGCCGGCAGTCTGCATTTTAGAAAGCAGCGGAGATGCGACTTCTGGAGTCGCAAAGAGTGATCCACAAAAAGGTAAGTGTTTGACCTAACCCTAACTTTCCCACAGCCTAATCCTAACCTTCCCCTTCTTTAGTCCTAACCCTAACTGTCCATGTCCATAACCCTAACCTTTTATGCCCCGCAGCCTTACCATAACCTTCCCCTTAAGCCCTAACCCTAACCTTTTACCCACCACAGCTGCCAAAGTCTAACCTGCGAAAACCACTGCAGCCTCTTGCTATTGGGAACAGAGGAATAAGTTTCCGTTCCCAATAGCAATTTTCTATATTCAGCCTATTTCAAAATACGTCCAACGGATTGACAACTGCATCCCCTATGTTACATAGTTACATTAGTTGTTAGTTACATTTCAAGCTTTGCTGAAATCAGAACTTTATTATCTACTATTGTTCCTTCCAGGACTAATAGGAACACAATTTTACATTTTTTTCAGCAACTGAAAAATGGTCTAATAGCCGATAAAATTGTAAAGAGTGTACACACTGTCTGATTACTGACCAAGCTCCTGGCTGCACTGGGTCATTCTAATAGGATCAGCACAACAGCTATCTGATCTCCCTGCGCAAGAACCAACTGACGAGCAGCCTGGTACTTGAAGGAAAACATGGTTTTTCCCCTTCTTATAAATAATGGTCATAATCTTTAAATAGTGAGACACTCTGAACCAGATTCAAACCTAAAAAGCTGCTGCTTCTTAGGTGTGTATATTTAAGAATTTCGCTACAGTGCATGCAATGTACATAGCATTTAGGTGCAGAGTTTTTTAAGTAAGAAGAGGCGCACCACAGCTGCCTGGTGACTTTTTTTTAAGAAGAGTGAGTAGGGGGAAGGATTTAAATGCCAGGGAGGGAGTGGGGAAGCGGTCTCTATGCATATTTTCCTTCTTAAGAAGGAAAATACGTACGGGCCCTTAATGTAGCCTATCAGTAACAAAACAAAACAGGCCATGCTTCAATTCAAATGAGGTGCAGCCAAGGACCAAAGTGACCACTGTGTAAATATAAGAAACAAAAGACAGGTCCAGCACTCCATACAAATATAATGCATGACACTTTTAAGTGCCTTTATGAACAGGGAAAAAGGGGGAGGGACCAAAAACTACTTATCTCATATGCATCTATGAATCAGACCCTCTATGTTTATCCTACCTTTTTGTTATAACTTGTTCTAATATAGGAGAACTCTATTCATGCTTAAGAAGCAGCTGCTTCTTAACTATGGTCTTTTCCAAAATGAGCCACTATGCATGCATAGTCGGTCATTTACGCAATCTACGTACCATTTAGGTACATAGAATGATTATGTGCAGTCTTTAAAGACCGCACGTACTTAAGAAAGTAGAAAGAGGCGTGCCACGGGATGATTTAAGAAGAGTGGGAGGGGAGAGGTATGGAAAGGAGACAGGGAGGGTGGGGTAGGGGAAAGAATGTCTTAAAAAGGAAAATATGAATGGGAAGTTAGGGAGGCGCCTTTTAAGTACCCTAGGTTCTTAAAAAAAGAGGAAGGTTATGGGGGAGGAAGCTTTAAGGCTGGTGCATTACATGCCTATCTACACCTTCTTAAAGTTTTCCTAAGTGTGAATATGGTTCATATTCTGGATCTAGGACCTCAAAATGAACTTCTTTTGCAGTTTATTTGCTTGCTGGGAATATGATATTAAAATGTAACCACTAACTGATTTGTATATGTTATATGGTCATGATTAATTAAGTTAAGTGTGCTGCAATATAGTTTTTTTTACAGTTGGACATACATGAATACATTTAGCGGCCTGTATGTGACTGTTTCAGAGGTCTCACTCAACTGTCTGTGAGACACAGACATTTCTAGTTCCAGAGCCACAGTATCATTTTAATAAAAGTACAATATAGGACAGGAAATGAATGTGTCAGAATGTATACAACAAATCCCTAGGTAGCGGGCTGTCAGCTGAGCTAATAGACACACCTCCCACTGTGTATCCTTTATCCTACAGCTGACGCAGATATGAAGGAGCACATAGAAAGGACATATATGAAGTCTGGACACACAGAAGGGGCAGATATGAAGGCTGGACACATAAAAATGGTAGATATGGAGGCTGGACACACAAAAGGGGCAGATATGGAGGCTGGACACATTGAAGTTGTAGATATGAAAGCTGAACACACAAAAGGGGCAGATATGGAGACTAGACACATTGAAGAGGTAGATATGGAGGCTGGACACACTAAAAGGGCATATATGAAGGCTCGGCACACTAAACAGGCAGATATGGAGGCTGGACATATGGAAGGGGCAGATATGGAGGCTGGACACACTGAAGGGGACTATATTGAGACTGATCACACAGAAAAGGAGATATGGAGGCTGGACACACTAAACGGCAGATATGGAGGCTGGACACATTGAAGGGGTAGATATGGAGGCTGGTCACACAGCAGGGGAGATATGGAGGCTGGACACACAGAAGGGTACAATTGGAGGCTGGACACACTAAAGGGGTAGATATGGAGGCTGGACACACTGCAGGGGACTATATGGAGACTGAACACACAAAAGGGGCAGATATGAAGGCTGGACACATAAAAATGGTAGATATGGAGGCTGGACACACAAAAGGGGCAGATATGGAGGCTGGACACATTGAAGAGGTAGATATGGAGGCTGGACACACTAAAGGGGCAGATATGGAGACTAGACACATTTAAGAGGTAGATATGGAGTCTGGACACACCAAAGGGGAATATATGGAGAGTGATCACACAGAAAAGGAGATATGGAGGCTGGACACACTAAACGGCAGATGTGGAGGCTGGACACATTGAAGGGGTAGATATGGAGGCTGGACACACTGAAGGGGAATATATGGAGACTGATCACACAGAAAAGGAGATATGGAGGCTGGACACACTAAACGGCAGATATGGAGGCTGGACACATTGAAGGGGTAGATATGGAGGCTGGACACACTAAAGGGGCAGATATGGAGGCTGGTCACACAGCAGGGGAGGTATGTAGGCTGGACACACAGAAGGGTACAATTGGAGGCTGGACACATTGAAGTGGTAGATATGGAAGCTGAACACACAAAAGGGGCAGATATGGAGACTAGACACATTGAAGAGGTAGATATGGAGGCTGGACACACTAAAGGGGCATATATGAAGGCTGGACACACTAAACAGGCAGATATGGAGACTGGACACATGGAAGGGGCAGATATGGAGTCTGGACACACCGAAGGGGAATATATGGAGAGTGATCACACAGAAAAGGAGATATGGAGGCTGGACACACTAATCGGCAGATATGGAGGCTGGACACATTGAAGGGGTAGATATGGAGGCTGGACACACTGAAGGGGAATATATGGAGACTGATCACACAGAAAAGGAGATATGGAGGCTGGACACACTAAACGGCAGATATGGAGGCTGGACACATTGAAGGGGTAGATATGGAGGCTGGACACACTAAAGGGGCAGATATGGAGGCTGGTCACACAGCAGGGGAGGTATGGAGGCCGGACACACAGAAGGGTTCAATTGGAGGCTGGACACACTGAAGGGGAAGATATGGAGGTTGGACACCAAAAAGGATAGAATTGGAGGCTGGGCACACAGAAGGGGCAGATATGACACACTAAAGGCCCCTTGATATGAAATATTAATATTTAATGTGTACACATGGAAGGGGCATACAGTATATGGAGGCTGGACGCACATGCAAGGGGCAGAATTGGAGGGTTAACACATAGAAGGGGAAAAAATTAAAGCTGAACACACATACAGAGAACAAAAATGGAAGCTGAACCCAAATACAAAAGAGCTAAAAATTTAAGTAAAAAAAGTAATAAAAGGAAAAAGTGCAAACCACAAATGAAGTTATAAGAAGATGCCTCAATGTTTTGAAGCTTTAGCTGCAAGAAGAATATATTAACTGCAACTTTGAATTTACAAAATCTCCATGGGACAGAAGCCTGATGTGGCTTGAAACTACATAGGTAATGAAGCTTGCCGTTCTGGACATTCTGTGTCTTATCAGGGAAGGTGGCTGTATTGGACAGTTATGTTGCTGTGAAATACTGTTATATAAAATTCCTGAAGGACAGCATAAACTGCTTACATCCAGAAACCAATGCCCTGAAACTGGGAGAAATAATTATGACAGATTCAATAAGAAAAAAACAGCTATTGGTGATGAAAATCAGCAGATGTATAAGCAATAAGTAGTGATGTATTAAGGTTAAATCATGAATGACAGGGAAAGAAGACAGAGTACTGATGCTAGGGAGGATTCCCCTGTGTCTCTAGAGGCTCAATGCTCTTCATGCAAAAAGATGTGACACATGTCATAATTTATTATAACTACTCAGCTGGTAATTGGCTAATTGCAATATTTCTTCATCATTAGCAGTTTGCGGAGTATAAATGTAATTTTGTTTCATATGTTGCACAAAAGGAAATGAGTAGTTACACAGCTTACAAAAAGTAATTTATTTTACCACACATAGAAGCTCATGAGACATAAGAAATTCTCATGGGAAAATGTATTCTGTGACTAGTGCAGTTCAAACTCATCATTAAGAAATATAGATGACTGGTTCCAAAAAATAACAGATTTTTAAACATTTGGACATCCAAATTCCAAGTGTGGGGTTCTGCAATTGGAAAATCACACTATCCAAGCACTGCTAACCACTGTCATCACACTTCTTATACCCATTCACTACCTTAGGTTTTTTTGGACCTTAAAATTTTAGCAAATTTAAATGGCAGCAGCTGGATAGTCTGGATCAGTGCAGAGTTTGTTAGCATACCCATACTCTACATTGTAATGCCATGCCACGTCCACTTGACAGTGCAACTTATAGGGCGCACATAGGAAGATTCTGGTAGATCAAAAGTCCCTCTACGACGAACCTTTTGTCCAGTCATTGCTCCAAGACTGGACAAAAATGGAGCTGTATATAAAATGATTTCTAATATAGGCCACGTTTGTAATCTCCATGGACTTGATTCACAATTATGAGTGAGTTAGGTGCGGACAGAACCTCAC
The DNA here is from genome assembly GCA_011038615.1 of Limnodynastes dumerilii. Taxonomy (NCBI): domain Eukaryota; kingdom Metazoa; phylum Chordata; class Amphibia; order Anura; family Limnodynastidae; genus Limnodynastes; species Limnodynastes dumerilii. The sequence goes on from WWET01000612.1 coordinate 265,428, forward strand.
CTAACTCACCCGCCCTGCCCCTAACCCGCCCCCGGTGTAAGAAGGAAAGGTGAAGTTACAAGAACGGTTACCCGGGTGCGGAATCTTTGTTATCGAGTGGTGTTCACCCTAGCCCCTGATAGTGGGGTTGGACTTGGCTGCGCCCCAACAACAGGTCGCGATCCCTGGAACCAAACTTGTAGAAGAGGGAAGAATATGTAAAGGGAGACAAAAGTACAGATAGAGCAGAAGGCAGGAAAAGACAGGTCAGAAGGGATGTACGGTGGCTTATGGCACTTAAGAGTGCCATAGGGCAACCTTATCTTACTGGGTGTAGAAGAAATCTACGCACGGACATTGGGCCTGATCCAGACCTACGCATGAGAGCGGAGCGTAAAAACTTTCACTCCCATGACACTCCCCTTACCTTTATCTCCGTACGCTGGCTGAACCCTACCTTAACTTTTCCCGATGTCGGTACGAATTTTCGTAGCGACGCGCTGATCGTACTGGGCTAAGCACGCCCATACTGTACAATTTAAATGGCTCCCCCCGCCTACATTCCCTAACTCCAGCGTCCGTACTAACTTCGTAATAGAAACACGCCCCGTCGTCGGAAAATACGCAAACAATAAGGATGCCTGAATCGCCGCTACGAAAAGGTCTTTGGTACGACCGGAAGTTGTCACTCTGCACATGCGCAGTGCGTTTTTTCTGCCGAATTTACGCTTACGGCCAGCGTACGATCGATTGCGAGCGTAGGTCTGGATCAGGCCGATTGCCTCTACCAGCCTCCCCCCGCCCTCCGCTAATCTAAATCCCTCCCACTTCTAACTACTAAACACTCCCGAGACGGTATTAGCACGCCTCTTTCTAACTAAACCACATGGAGGCAATTTACCTAACTGCTACTTAGATTGCATAAATGACCTACTACACATGCACAGTAGGTCATTTTAGAAGATTACACACTTAAGAAGCTCTGGTGAATCAGGTACCATTCCTTTAATATACCCATTATGAATTATAACCATTTAAAAAGCTCTCTAAAAAATCCCGTGTTTGTCATTGCTATATACAACTAATGTACCAACATTGGGGCAGATCCAGAATGTTTTCCTGCGTAATTACGCCTGGTGGAGACGTAAAAACGCATTTTTGTATATACTGAGAATGAGCGTGGAAGATGTTACGCTACGTAACGCAATGTAACTCTGAGCGTAAGGGCATTTCACGTAACAGAATAAAAAAAAATGGAAGTTGCTCAATCAATTTCTAAGTATATGTTAAACAGGTGCGTGAAAGGCAGGGGGTTAATATGTTAAACAGGTGCGTGAAAGGCAGGGGGTTAATCTGCTTGCCACAGAAACAAAAGGACTTCCATTTGCAGGTGCACTTAGACTGGACTGGACACATTCTGGAGAGAATTTAGGATACAAAATGTCGTACATCCGCAGCCTCTGTGGCAGTGAGCATACGGAATCTGCCCTTAAGTCACGGTTTGGTCCATAATATGCAGTTAGACTGGGGTTGCCATGGTATTTTATTGTGGAAAGTTTGAAGAAACAAAAGAAATATAAAGGTGCATTATTTATCTTCTTTTTAACGCCAGCTACAATGAGTAATGTCATTACAAAGTGTAGAATATAAATATCATATAAACATAATTAAGCGCATTATAGTACAGTAACTGTGGTAATTAATATTTTTGCTAATACTTCAGAACATAAAAAGTTTTCGGTAGAGAATAGCTGGCTTCATCAGTTTCTAAGACAGCAGCGCACTACTGAGTAGGTCTCCTGTCATTATATGATTAAGTGGTATAATGAAACAGTAAGTAATTGTGTTTAGCATTCTGTGCCATGTTATAGAACGTGGAAATGCTGGTCAGGACAGATGACTCAAAATTTGTTCTTGCAGAACGCTAGAAAGGGTTCCCAGTGATAAGCTTTTCTATTTCTGTCTATGTGATTGCATTACTTAATGGCTCATTGAACTACCTAATCATTTGGCATTAGGAGGAATCCTGCTTGTTTGCAGAGGTGTGTCAATTAACTATAAATGTGGCTTAACCAACAACAATATATTAAAAATATTTGTAATTGCCACATATTTGCTGTAAATAGTGATCTAATAGCTCAATATATTGATGTGAACACCAAGTAAATCATTCTATGTCCGAGAAAAGACAAGACTCAGAGCTATGGAAAGCCTGTAGCAATTAGTATCATTTTATTATTATTTAAAATGCTTGCAATGCAAGGAAAATAATTAAACTTTTCTTCTTGCAACCAAATATGTTACAGCTTTAGCTTACTTTATAATTAATTGTTGAACTATAAAACATAACTTTTCAACTCTCTTTGCATAGCTTAAAATGTGCCTCCTCCTGTAGTATAAGATGGTTTTCCATCATGTACATTTCCACCTGACTGGGCTGTTATTTCCAATCTCTAGAACATCAGCTCAACTGTTATCATGAGAAGTGGTAGAATCAGTACTAGTAACATAAGGACATTTAAGGTCCTTGCAGTTCTGAGCTATGCATTGCAATTACTGCTTGCTTGCTGCATCATGTCTTTACATAGTCACGGAATCCCAAAATGAATTGAAAGTATGATCTACTAAGGGAAGTATAGTGTCATTGGGCCTGATCCAGAGCTACGAAATTGGCCGAATTCGAGCGAGCGTACGACCGTTTTTTGCGTATTTTCGTCCGAAAATTCGCACTGCGCATGCCCAGTATGACAGCTTCCGGTCGGCTGGACGACATGAGCGTATAGCGGTCGTATGGTGTGCGAATTTTTCGCTCGAGGGGCGTGCGTTCAGTACGACGGTCGCCTGGGCCCTCGTTTTACTACAGGGAGGCGGGGAAAGCCATTTAAATTGTACAGTATGGGCGTGCTAAGCCCGTACGCTCAGCGTATTATGTGCGAAAATTCGTACGGCCGACGGTAGTACCCAGTGTAGGGTATAGCCGCCGTAAGCAGGTACTTTACTATGGGAGTGTTAGGGGCGTGCATGTTTATTCGCACGGTCGAACGTACGCATTCATCCACCGTGCGAATTTTCGTAGCTCTGGATCAGGCCCATTGGTCCGGATTCACAGTTACATAGTTTTAGTCTCACGTATGTTGTTTTAAGAATTGAGCTACTACACTTGCGTAGTAGCTTATTTACTTTATCTACGTACCATTTCTGTACGTAGATTGCGCAATCGCGGTCTAAAGACCGCGCTTGCACAATCTACGTACAGAAATGGCACATAGATAGCCGCACTACAATTGTTAAAACAACGTACGTAAGGTGAAAACTACATAACTGTGAATCCGGACCATTATTAGCAGTTTTAATAATATGTATAATATGAATAAAATATAAACATGAGCAATACCCACACGCAGACTGTGGATTTCACATTGCTATTATATTCAGGCTTATTACAGGGCAGTCTGCATTTCATTTCTTACCTACTTACTTTTCAGCTCCAGTCTTGACAACTGTATTCCCACATTTTTTAACATAAAATCCAACACCTCCAGACAATTACCAGAGAGGAAAATCTGTGCAGCTGAGAATGTGTGATGACAGATGACTGTGCACTGTAGATTGCATAGAAAATCCAGAATAATGTGCTTGACCCATCATGTTTTTTTCTAAATCTGACAACATTTTGTTTATGTAAAATAAGCTGCTTCTTACTTAAATGCCACTTTTCAGTTTTGCTGATTACATGTGACTTGTTTAAAGGCACACTACCCCTTTTGTAAATTTTGTAAATTTTGACTACAATTTGTCCATGGTAAATATCATCACATTAATGTATTCATTTCTATAAATGTGTTGCTAAATCTGTTTTCTGGAATTTAATGTGTTAAAGTTTCATAAAAACTATTTTCCTATTATAACCTAAATGCACTAATATCAACAGCCCCATGGGCTAAATATATTAGCCTGCGGAAAAGGGTAAGTGTAGATGTTGCCCATAGAAACTAATCAGATTCTAATTGACATTCTTTAGTATGGAACATTCTTTAGTATATTTAGTAGGAACGTGAGAGCTAGAATCTAGTTGGTTGCTGTGGGTGACATCTATACATTTCCTTTTTTTGTAGTTTAGTAAATTTATCCCCATGTGTATAATTCAAGGTTGCCGACTCTCCCGGAATGTCCGGGAGACTCCCGAAATTCGGGCAGTACTCCCGGTATCCCGGGAGAGTCAGCAAATCTCCCGCAATTGACTTGAGGCCCGTGGTTTTACTGAAACCATGGCCTCAAGTCCTGCCCCCCTGCCTAGCAAAACTAGTATACTAGTGTTGCTAGGCACAGGAAGGGACTTGATGACGCAATCTGCGGCATCAAGCCCCGTCCGACCCCTATTTCAACTAAAAACGGGTCAGTATGAGCAAGGGGGCGGAGCCTAATGACACGATTTGCATAACCACGTCATTAAGACCGCCCCCTCCATGCGTCTCTAGCTTCTCTCCGGGATCTCCCGGAGAGAAGCTGCCAAAAGTCGGCAACCATGGTATAATTCCTATTAAATACACAAATGCCTTAAATTGATATAATACAGAAGAAAAAGTGCTGTCGTGGGCCTTATTCAGTGTCTGTAGAGGGGTAAACCCTTCCCTTTCTTATATTGAAACATGGTCATATGAGATTGGATTGCTTGGGATAAACCATATACTGAATTTATTTTGAATTAAGTTCTGTTTATTTATAGCTGCAATATAAACTGCAATATAAACTGGAATATAAACATTCCGTACATATAAAATGTAGGAAATGCATTATTGAACTTGCAACTGTAAGGCAGAAGCATCCAATGAATAAATATACCCTGCCTGATAGTCTGCTCTGTGCGCTGGGCTTGTGAGGGTAATCAGCATAAGAAGAACAGAAATACTAAGTTCAGTTGCTTTGCAGTATAGAGGTCTCAAAGGGAAATTGACAGTACATTCAGACGATTCAAAAGATATTGCAAATATTCTTTTTATCTGTTATGTATAAGGCTACACAGATGTAGTCATCTTTTAGCAAGTGCTCATGCTAACAAAGGCTTACAATTCACAAGGTGAACAGTGTATATGCCCTTTTAGAAATCGGTAATTAAATTGCTCTATTTCTTATATGTACCTACTGGGAAATCATAGAAGAGCAGATGTACTGACAGCGTATATTCATCGTAATATTTGATATTATATTGTTTATTAATCAGTGTTACCTAAGGACACAGATTCATTCATTTTTGAATAAACAATATTGTACCAACTACATATTACATCTTGTTTTATTAAAAGATAACTGTTAATAGATTAAATGTTTACTAAGTTTTACAATTACGAGCACTTTAAAAATAAATTTTTTTTTTTAGATAATATTTCATAGACGTTGGTAACAATGGGCCAGATCCAGACCTCCTCAAAAGGGGCACTTTCTGATCACTTGGTTTGGAAAACGCCAGCATGTTGTTGCCCTTCATGTGCCTGCACCACATTCCCTGTATACTATCCAGTGCAGTCTCTACTTTACATGGAAGACCTAGGGAGAGGTCTTTTGTCTAAT
>WWET01000612.1:290766-309168 GCA_011038615.1 Limnodynastes dumerilii
ATATATACACACACACACACACACATACATACACACACATATACACACCACTGGTGATTGTGGGCAAGTTTGCAGTGAGGGTCTTCTCCAGCGATATCTGTAGCTTCACTCTACATTTGCCTTGCGCATGTGTAGAAAAATAAAGAAGACGGGAGCTGCAGACACTGTTGGAGAGGAATACCACAGAGGACAGGTAAGTCCCATTAGTTTTAATACCAGTAATCATTTTGACAGTATAACGAGACGGGCAATGCTGGAGACGACCCTTAGGGGAATTAAAGAGCAACATTGGGATAATCAGTTATTTCCCAGCAAGAAGGGCTTCTTAATGCAGTGAGAAGTAAGATGCGAAGCAGTCATATGTGTGTTTCCCTCATATGTGGTAAATGTTTTCCCACATATGTGGTAAATGGACACATATTTGGTGAATGGACATCTGTGATAAATGGACACATATGGGGTAAATGGACATCTTTGGTAAATGGACACATATGTGGTAAATGGACATATATGTGGTAAATGGACACATATGTGGTAAATGGACACATATGTGGTAAATGGATACATATGTGGTAAATGGAAACATATGTGGTAAATGGACATCTGTGGTAAATGGACACGTATGTGGTAAATGGACATCTGTGGTAAATGGACACATATGTGGTAAATGGACACATATGTGGTAAATGGACACATATGTGGTAAATGGACACATATGTGGTAAATGGACACATGTGGTAAATGGACACATATGTGGTAAATGGACACATATGTGGTAAATGGACACATATGTGGTAAATGGACACATATGTGGTAAATGGATACATATGTGGTAAATGGACATCTGTGGTAAATGGACACATATGTGGTAAATGGACACATATGTGGTAAATGGATACATATGTGGTAAATGGATACATATGTGGTAGTTGTATGGATGCCTTGTTTAATATAATTTTTTTTGTTATAAATCCCGTAATATACACAATGCTACACAAAAGTATAACCTGTATGCACAAGACAAGTAAATGTGTGACATAACAGACAAAAGTAATGTCACTTTTCTAGCACCAACAGATAACATATACAGCATAGTAGACATCACTAACACATTATGGTCGATATTCAGACTTCCATGCTGCAATCGGAGTGCAAATATATGCACAGACGGAGCAAGTAACACCCACCAAAACACCACTCACTCCCCCTTGCTAATCCGTGCCCACGGAGACTTACGCCTTCATAGACCAACTGTAACTTTCCATGGCCTTTTCCGAGTGTATGTGTCCTCCGTCCATGCGAATCTTTATAATCGCGCCCATTTGCCTTCATTTAAATACCTCCCCCCGCCCATTTCTATGTAAATTCCTCAGTGCGTATTTCTCCTTGGGAGTTCCGTGCGTATTTACCCACGTGCGATTCACTAGTCTGTCCGTGAGGCACTTCCGCACGTATAGTTTGCGCGAACTGCGTAGAAAAAGTTACTACTCAGGCGCAGTTGAAACATACCTAAAAATACGCCCGGAAAACGCAGAAAAAACGGTCTTTGAACACGGCCCTATATGCTTTGTCAAGAGAGGGAGCTTGCACCTTAATAATACATTTACAAGAAATTTACATTGTAGCATATCCGGTTATTTTATGATTTCTTTTATATTATTTTGTGGATTTAAGGTGAAAATAGGCACAATTAAGATAAATACCACATAATGGCCCGTATGCAGAGCTCTGGCCGCATTGCAAATGCGGCCGGAGTTTCCTGATATGTTCTACTGCGCATGCGCATTAATTCTGTAACGTAATCTACGTTACTTGTTGCAACGTAGATTGCGGATACGCGGTCTTTAAGGCCTTTAAGCTCTGCATACGGCCCAATATCACTATACATTATTGACTAGTATGGGTGAAGTATGGTGTTTATTATACCCCTTTCACATAACCACTAAAAAAGGCTACAACAACTCGGGTTCAGTGGTGATGTGAAAAGTACCGGGGTCCTGGTCCTAGGTCTAATGACCCAAGACTCAGATGTGAGAAAAAAAAGAAGGGTTTTTCTTACCAGTAAGTGGTGGTGTGAAATTTGCCAACCCAGTTTTTTTGACCCGGGTCTTACCTAACACACCTGATTGGAGGGATTTGTTTACTGTTGCTATGGCAGGGGCAGCCCTTTACACTGTCAGGGCAGACCAGGAATTTCCCGGGTCTACTCTGCAGTGTTTTAAGGGTCTTCATCACCCAACAAAAACCTGCGTGGTGATGTGAAAGCGGTATTAGCTTAATAATAGTTTTGTATCTGAGAGGGATTGTATGATTTACGTCACATTTTAAGTATTGTTATTACTATTAGTAACCTACATATCAGACAGAACACATGCACTAGTGCAAGTATACACAGTCCTTTTTATTGGAAGCCTGATACAAATCATTGCAGTTCTCTTAAGACCTTGAACCACAGTACAGTTTATGGGGCTGATTCAGAGTTGCACTTACACCTTTTTTTAGGTGCAAGTGTAGACCTGAACAATACCATGTTGAACCTGCAAGGGGAAGTAATTTTAAATTGTGAAAGCAGAATGAGAATTAAGAGGTAAAGTTTCTTAGGTCAACTCTAGTTTATAGAATAAACAAAGTTATGCAGTGTGAGTTCTATGTGTAAAAGTAAAGTATTTTCCCTGCATGCAAAAGATTTTAAATTAATTAACACCCCTTACAGTGGCAAACGCAGGATTTTTAAAGGGGGGTTTCCAAATTATTGTAATACATGTGTCGCTAGGACGGCGGGTGTAAGCGTAAGATCGCCTGAAAAGCCGATCTGCGCATGCGACGGGCAGATGTCGCCCGGCGTCGCTACGGCAACGCCCGGGGGGAGGGAGACTCTCTGCTGGGCTGTCTGCATGTGAGGGACAGAGGGGGAGGGAGACTCTCTGCTGGGCTGTCTGCATGTGAGGGACAGAGGGGGAGGGAGACTCTCTGCTGGGCTGTCTGCATGTGAGGGACAGAGGGGGAGGGAGACTCTCTGCTGGGCTGTCTGCATGTGAGGGACAGAGGGGGAGGGAGACTCTCTGCTGGGCTGTCTGCATGTGAGGGACAGAGGGGGAGGGAGACTCTCTGCTGGGCTGTCTGCATGTGAGGGACAGAGGGGGAGGGAGACTCTCTGCTGGGCTGTCTGCATGTGAGGGACAGAGGGGGAGGGAGACTCTCTGCTGGGCTGTCTGCATGTGAGGGACAGAGGGGGAGGGAGACTCTCTGCTGGGCTGTCTGCATGTGAGGGACAGAGGGGGAGGGAGACTCTCTGCTGGGCTGTCTGCATGTGAGGGACAGAGGGGGAGGGAGACTCTCTGCTGGGCTGTCTGCATGTGAGGGACAGAGGGGGAGGGAGACTCTCTGCTGGGCTGTCTGCATGTGAGGGACAGAGGGGGAGGGAGACTCTCTGCTGGGCTGTCTGCATGTGAGGGACAGAGGGGGAGGGAGACTCTCTGCTGGGCTGTCTGCATGTGAGGGACAGAGGGGGAGGGAGACTCTCTGCTGGGCTGTCTGCATGTGAGGGACAGAGGGGGAGGGAGACTCTCTGCTGGGCTGTCTGCATGTGAGGGACAGAGGGGGAGGGAGACTCTCTGCTGGGCTGTCTGCATGTGAGGGACAGAGGGGGAGGGAGACTCTCTGCTGGGCTGTCTGCATGTGAGGGACAGAGGGGGAGGGAGACTCTCTGCTGGGCTGTCTGCATGTGAGGGACAGAGGGGGAGGGAGACTCTCTGCTGGGCTGTCTGCATGTGAGGGACAGAGGGGGAGGGAGACTCTCTGCTGGGCTGTCTGCATGTGAGGGACAGAGGGGGAGGGAGACTCTCTGCTGGGCTGTCTGCATGTGAGGGACAGAGGGGGAGGGAGACTCTCTGCTGGGCTGTCTGCATGTGAGGGACAGAGGGGGAGGGAGACTCTCTGCTGGGCTGTCTGCATGTGAGGGACAGAGGGGGAGGGAGACTCTCTGCTGGGCTGTCTGCATGTGAGGGACAGAGGGGGAGGGAGACTCTCTGCTGGGCTGTCTGCATGTGAGGGACAGAGGGGGAGGGAGACTCTCTGCTGGGCTGTCTGCATGTGAGGGACAGAGGGGGAGGGAGACTCTCTGCTGGGCTGTCTGCATGTGAGGGACAGAGGGGGAGGGAGACTCTCTGCTGGGCTGTCTGCATGTGAGGGACAGAGGGGGAGGGAGACTCTCTGCTGGGCTGTCTGCATGTGAGGGACAGAGGGGGAGGGAGACTCTCTGCTGGGCTGTCTGCATGTGAGGGACAGAGGGGGAGGGAGACTCTCTGCTGGGCTGTCTGCATGTGAGGGACAGAGGGGGAGGGAGACTCTCTGCTGGGCTGTCTGCATGTGAGGGACAGAGGGGGAGGGAGACTCTCTGCTGGGCTGTCTGCATGTGAGGGACAGAGGGGGAGGGAGACTCTCTGCTGGGCTGTCTGCATGTGAGGGACAGAGGGGGAGGGAGACTCTCTGCTGGGCTGTCTGCATGTGAGGGACAGAGGGGGAGGGAGACTCTCTGCTGGGCTGTCTGCATGTGAGGGACAGAGGGGGAGGGAGACTCTCTGCTGGGCTGTCTGCATGTGAGGGACAGAGGGGGAGGGAGACTCTCTGCTGGGCTGTCTGCATGTGAGGGACAGAGGGGGAGGGAGACTCTCTGCTGGGCTGTCTGCATGTGAGGGACAGAGGGGGAGGGAGACTCTCTGCTGGGCTGTCTGCATGTGAGGGACAGAGGGGGAGGGAGACTCTCTGCTGGGCTGTCTGCATGTGAGGGACAGAGGGGGAGGGAGACTCTCTGCTGGGCTGTCTGCATGTGAGGGACAGAGGGGGAGGGAGACTCTCTGCTGGGCTGTCTGCATGTGAGGGACAGAGGGGGAGGGAGACTCTCTGCTGGGCTGTCTGCATGTGAGGGACAGAGGGGGAGGGAGACTCTCTGCTGGGCTGTCTGCATGTGAGGGACAGAGGGGGAGGGAGACTCTCTGCTGGGCTGTCTGCATGTGAGGGACAGAGGGGGAGGGAGACTCTCTGCTGGGCTGTCTGCATGTGAGGGACAGAGGGGGAGGGAGACTCTCTGCTGGGCTGTCTGCATGTGAGGGACAGAGGGGGAGGGAGACTCTCTGCTGGGCTGTCTGCATGTGAGGGACAGAGGGGGAGGGAGACTCTCTGCTGGGCTGTCTGCATGTGAGGGACAGAGGGGGAGGGAGACTCTCTGCTGGGCTGTCTGCATGTGAGGGACAGAGGGGGAGGGAGACTCTCTGCTGGGCTGTCTGCATGTGAGGGACAGAGGGGGAGGGAGACTCTCTGCTGGGCTGTCTGCATGTGAGGGACAGAGGGGGAGGGAGACTCTCTGCTGGGCTGTCTGCATGTGAGGGACAGAGGGGGAGGGAGACTCTCTGCTGGGCTGTCTGCATGTGAGGGACAGAGGGGGAGGGAGACTCTCTGCTGGGCTGTCTGCATGTGAGGGACAGAGGGGGAGGGAGACTCTCTGCTGGGCTGTCTGCATGTGAGGGACAGAGGGGGAGGGAGACTCTCTGCTGGGCTGTCTGCATGTGAGGGACAGAGGGGGAGGGAGACTCTCTGCTGGGCTGTCTGCATGTGAGGGACAGAGGGGGAGGGAGACTCTCTGCTGGGCTGTCTGCATGTGAGGGACAGAGGGGGAGGGAGACTCTCTGCTGGGCTGTCTGCATGTGAGGGACAGAGGGGGAGGGAGACTCTCTGCTGGGCTGTCTGCATGTGAGGGACAGAGGGGGAGGGAGACTCTCTGCTGGGCTGTCTGCATGTGAGGGACAGAGGGGGAGGGAGACTCTCTGCTGGGCTGTCTGCATGTGAGGGACAGAGGGGGAGGGAGACTCTCTGCTGGGCTGTCTGCATGTGAGGGACAGAGGGGGAGGGAGACTCTCTGCTGGGCTGTCTGCATGTGAGGGACAGAGGGGGAGGGAGACTCTCTGCTGGGCTGTCTGCATGTGAGGGACAGAGGGGGAGGGAGACTCTCTGCTGGGCTGTCTGCATGTGAGGGACAGAGGGGGAGGGAGACTCTCTGCTGGGCTGTCTGCATGTGAGGGACAGAGGGGGAGGGAGACTCTCTGCTGGGCTGTCTGCATGTGAGGGACAGAGGGGGAGGGAGACTCTCTGCTGGGCTGTCTGCATGTGAGGGACAGAGGGGGAGGGAGACTCTCTGCTGGGCTGTCTGCATGTGAGGGACAGAGGGGGAGGGAGACTCTCTGCTGGGCTGTCTGCATGTGAGGGACAGAGGGGGAGGGAGACTCTCTGCTGGGCTGTCTGCATGTGAGGGACAGAGGGGGAGGGAGACTCTCTGCTGGGCTGTCTGCATGTGAGGGACAGAGGGGGAGGGAGACTCTCTGCTGGGCTGTCTGCATGTGAGGGACAGAGGGGGAGGGAGACTCTCTGCTGGGCTGTCTGCATGTGAGGGACAGAGGGGGAGGGAGACTCTCTGCTGGGCTGTCTGCATGTGAGGGACAGAGGGGGAGGGAGACTCTCTGCTGGGCTGTCTGCATGTGAGGGACAGAGGGGGAGGGAGACTCTCTGCTGGGCTGTCTGCATGTGAGGGACAGAGGGGGAGGGAGACTCTCTGCTGGGCTGTCTGCATGTGAGGGACAGAGGGGGAGGGAGACTCTCTGCTGGGCTGTCTGCATGTGAGGGACAGAGGGGGAGGGAGACTCTCTGCTGGGCTGTCTGCATGTGAGGGACAGAGGGGGAGGGAGACTCTCTGCTGGGCTGTCTGCATGTGAGGGACAGAGGGGGAGGGAGACTCTCTGCTGGGCTGTCTGCATGTGAGGGACAGAGGGGGAGGGAGACTCTCTGCTGGGCTGTCTGCATGTGAGGGACAGAGGGGGAGGGAGACTCTCTGCTGGGCTGTCTGCATGTGAGGGACAGAGGGGGAGGGAGACTCTCTGCTGGGCTGTCTGCATGTGAGGGACAGAGGGGGAGGGAGACTCTCTGCTGGGCTGTCTGCATGTGAGGGACAGAGGGGGAGGGAGACTCTCTGCTGGGCTGTCTGCATGTGAGGGACAGAGGGGGAGGGAGACTCTCTGCTGGGCTGTCTGCATGTGAGGGACAGAGGGGGAGGGAGACTCTCTGCTGGGCTGTCTGCATGTGAGGGACAGAGGGGGAGGGAGACTCTCTGCTGGGCTGTCTGCATGTGAGGGACAGAGGGGGAGGGAGACTCTCTGCTGGGCTGTCTGCATGTGAGGGACAGAGGGGGAGGGAGACTCTCTGCTGGGCTGTCTGCATGTGAGGGACAGAGGGGGAGGGAGACTCTCTGCTGGGCTGTCTGCATGTGAGGGACAGAGGGGGAGGGAGACTCTCTGCTGGGCTGTCTGCATGTGAGGGACAGAGGGGGAGGGAGACTCTCTGCTGGGCTGTCTGCATGTGAGGGACAGAGGGGGAGGGAGACTCTCTGCTGGGCTGTCTGCATGTGAGGGACAGAGGGGGAGGGAGACTCTCTGCTGGGCTGTCTGCATGTGAGGGACAGAGGGGGAGGGAGACTCTCTGCTGGGCTGTCTGCATGTGAGGGACAGAGGGGGAGGGAGACTCTCTGCTGGGCTGTCTGCATGTGAGGGACAGAGGGGGAGGGAGACTCTCTGCTGGGCTGTCTGCATGTGAGGGACAGAGGGGGAGGGAGACTCTCTGCTGGGCTGTCTGCATGTGAGGGACAGAGGGGGAGGGAGACTCTCTGCTGGGCTGTCTGCATGTGAGGGACAGAGGGGGAGGGAGACTCTCTGCTGGGCTGTCTGCATGTGAGGGACAGAGGGGGAGGGAGACTCTCTGCTGGGCTGTCTGCATGTGAGGGACAGAGGGGGAGGGAGACTCTCTGCTGGGCTGTCTGCATGTGAGGGACAGAGGGGGAGGGAGACTCTCTGCTGGGCTGTCTGCATGTGAGGGACAGAGGGGGAGGGAGACTCTCTGCTGGGCTGTCTGCATGTGAGGGACAGAGGGGGAGGGAGACTCTCTGCTGGGCTGTCTGCATGTGAGGGACAGAGGGGGAGGGAGACTCTCTGCTGGGCTGTCTGCATGTGAGGGACAGAGGGGGAGGGAGACTCTCTGCTGGGCTGTCTGCATGTGAGGGACAGAGGGGGAGGGAGACTCTCTGCTGGGCTGTCTGCATGTGAGGGACAGAGGGGGAGGGAGACTCTCTGCTGGGCTGTCTGCATGTGAGGGACAGAGGGGGAGGGAGACTCTCTGCTGGGCTGTCTGCATGTGAGGGACAGAGGGGGAGGGAGACTCTCTGCTGGGCTGTCTGCATGTGAGGGACAGAGGGGGAGGGAGACTCTCTGCTGGGCTGTCTGCATGTGAGGGACAGAGGGGGAGGGAGACTCTCTGCTGGGCTGTCTGCATGTGAGGGACAGAGGGGGAGGGAGACTCTCTGCTGGGCTGTCTGCATGTGAGGGACAGAGGGGGAGGGAGACTCTCTGCTGGGCTGTCTGCATGTGAGGGACAGAGGGGGAGGGAGACTCTCTGCTGGGCTGTCTGCATGTGAGGGACAGAGGGGGAGGGAGACTCTCTGCTGGGCTGTCTGCATGTGAGGGACAGAGGGGGAGGGAGACTCTCTGCTGGGCTGTCTGCATGTGAGGGACAGAGGGGGAGGGAGACTCTCTGCTGGGCTGTCTGCATGTGAGGGACAGAGGGGGAGGGAGACTCTCTGCTGGGCTGTCTGCATGTGAGGGACAGAGGGGGAGGGAGACTCTCTGCTGGGCTGTCTGCATGTGAGGGACAGAGGGGGAGGGAGACTCTCTGCTGGGCTGTCTGCATGTGAGGGACAGAGGGGGAGGGAGACTCTCTGCTGGGCTGTCTGCATGTGAGGGACAGAGGGGGAGGGAGACTCTCTGCTGGGCTGTCTGCATGTGAGGGACAGAGGGGGAGGGAGACTCTCTGCTGGGCTGTCTGCATGTGAGGGACAGAGGGGGAGGGAGACTCTCTGCTGGGCTGTCTGCATGTGAGGGACAGAGGGGGAGGGAGACTCTCTGCTGGGCTGTCTGCATGTGAGGGACAGAGGGGGAGGGAGACTCTCTGCTGGGCTGTCTGCATGTGAGGGACAGAGGGGGAGGGAGACTCTCTGCTGGGCTGTCTGCATGTGAGGGACAGAGGGGGAGGGAGACTCTCTGCTGGGCTGTCTGCATGTGAGGGACAGAGGGGGAGGGAGACTCTCTGCTGGGCTGTCTGCATGTGAGGGACAGAGGGGGAGGGAGACTCTCTGCTGGGCTGTCTGCATGTGAGGGACAGAGGGGGAGGGAGACTCTCTGCTGGGCTGTCTGCATGTGAGGGACAGAGGGGGAGGGAGACTCTCTGCTGGGCTGTCTGCATGTGAGGGACAGAGGGGGAGGGAGACTCTCTGCTGGGCTGTCTGCATGTGAGGGACAGAGGGGGAGGGAGACTCTCTGCTGGGCTGTCTGCATGTGAGGGACAGAGGGGGAGGGAGACTCTCTGCTGGGCTGTCTGCATGTGAGGGACAGAGGGGGAGGGAGACTCTCTGCTGGGCTGTCTGCATGTGAGGGACAGAGGGGGAGGGAGACTCTCTGCTGGGCTGTCTGCATGTGAGGGACAGAGGGGGAGGGAGACTCTCTGCTGGGCTGTCTGCATGTGAGGGACAGAGGGGGAGGGAGACTCTCTGCTGGGCTGTCTGCATGTGAGGGACAGAGGGGGAGGGAGACTCTCTGCTGGGCTGTCTGCATGTGAGGGACAGAGGGGGAGGGAGACTCTCTGCTGGGCTGTCTGCATGTGAGGGACAGAGGGGGAGGGAGACTCTCTGCTGGGCTGTCTGCATGTGAGGGACAGAGGGGGAGGGAGACTCTCTGCTGGGCTGTCTGCATGTGAGGGACAGAGGGGGAGGGAGACTCTCTGCTGGGCTGTCTGCATGTGAGGGACAGAGGGGGAGGGAGACTCTCTGCTGGGCTGTCTGCATGTGAGGGACAGAGGGGGAGGGAGACTCTCTGCTGGGCTGTCTGCATGTGAGGGACAGAGGGGGAGGGAGACTCTCTGCTGGGCTGTCTGCATGTGAGGGACAGAGGGGGAGGGAGACTCTCTGCTGGGCTGTCTGCATGTGAGGGACAGAGGGGGAGGGAGACTCTCTGCTGGGCTGTCTGCATGTGAGGGACAGAGGGGGAGGGAGACTCTCTGCTGGGCTGTCTGCATGTGAGGGACAGAGGGGGAGGGAGACTCTCTGCTGGGCTGTCTGCATGTGAGGGACAGAGGGGGAGGGAGACTCTCTGCTGGGCTGTCTGCATGTGAGGGACAGAGGGGGAGGGAGACTCTCTGCTGGGCTGTCTGCATGTGAGGGACAGAGGGGGAGGGAGACTCTCTGCTGGGCTGTCTGCATGTGAGGGACAGAGGGGGAGGGAGACTCTCTGCTGGGCTGTCTGCATGTGAGGGACAGAGGGGGAGGGAGACTCTCTGCTGGGCTGTCTGCATGTGAGGGACAGAGGGGGAGGGAGACTCTCTGCTGGGCTGTCTGCATGTGAGGGACAGAGGGGGAGGGAGACTCTCTGCTGGGCTGTCTGCATGTGAGGGACAGAGGGGGAGGGAGACTCTCTGCTGGGCTGTCTGCATGTGAGGGACAGAGGGGGAGGGAGACTCTCTGCTGGGCTGTCTGCATGTGAGGGACAGAGGGGGAGGGAGACTCTCTGCTGGGCTGTCTGCATGTGAGGGACAGAGGGGGAGGGAGACTCTCTGCTGGGCTGTCTGCATGTGAGGGACAGAGGGGGAGGGAGACTCTCTGCTGGGCTGTCTGCATGTGAGGGACAGAGGGGGAGGGAGACTCTCTGCTGGGCTGTCTGCATGTGAGGGACAGAGGGGGAGGGAGACTCTCTGCTGGGCTGTCTGCATGTGAGGGACAGAGGGGGAGGGAGACTCTCTGCTGGGCTGTCTGCATGTGAGGGACAGAGGGGGAGGGAGACTCTCTGCTGGGCTGTCTGCATGTGAGGGACAGAGGGGGAGGGAGACTCTCTGCTGGGCTGTCTGCATGTGAGGGACAGAGGGGGAGGGAGACTCTCTGCTGGGCTGTCTGCATGTGAGGGACAGAGGGGGAGGGAGACTCTCTGCTGGGCTGTCTGCATGTGAGGGACAGAGGGGGAGGGAGACTCTCTGCTGGGCTGTCTGCATGTGAGGGACAGAGGGGGAGGGAGACTCTCTGCTGGGCTGTCTGCATGTGAGGGACAGAGGGGGAGGGAGACTCTCTGCTGGGCTGTCTGCATGTGAGGGACAGAGGGGGAGGGAGACTCTGTTGGGCTGTCTGCATGTGAGGGACAGAGGGGGAGGGAGACTCTGTTGGGCTGTCTGCATGTGAGGGACAGAGGGGGAGGGAGACTCTGTTGGGCTGTCTGCATGTGAGGGACAGAGGGGGAGGGAGACTCTGTTGGGCTGTCTGCATGTGAGGGACAGAGGGGGAGGGAGACTCTCTGCTGGGCTGTCTGCATGTGAGGGAAGGAAGGGGAGGGGGGAATCGTCACTGAGCTGTCAGCTCCGTGAAGGAGGGATTACATTCGGCACACTCACTGTCTTCCTGCAACACACCATCTGTAGCATTTCTATTACCAATGGAGGAGACACTTTTAGAGCTCCGATCCTAACATACAGTGTATATTAGGATTAGTGCTCTGAGACTGTCTCCTCCATTGGTAATAGAAATGCTGCAGATGGTGTGTTGCAGGAAGACAGTGAATGTGCCGAGTGTAACAAACACAGAGCAGCCAGCACACTGCCGACTGCTCTGTGTATGTTATGATCGGTTTCAGGATGTAAAAGGGGGTTTCTGGGCAACTGGAAACCCCCCCTGGGTGCGCCACTGCCTTACTTTGAAAAATGGTTTAGCTGAGCTGTATACTTGCACCTAAAAAAAGGTGTAAAGCTGGCCATACACTAGAGCGATTATCGGCCCGATCACCCAATTATCGGGTGATAGGGCAAAAAATTGCTTAATTGTGTATGGTCCAAATCAATTTTTGAAACGCCAAATAAACGCACCAGAAACGCTCCAGTGCAAATATTTGATCTTTTAACATGTTTAATTTAAATCGGGAGAAAGTTCCTGATATTTTAAGGGAGCCAATCAGCAAAAGCTGCTGCTGCTTTATATCTATGTACAAAGCTGCTCTGACAGCTTTGAAGGTATACTTTAAAGCTGTCAGAGCAGCATAGTACATAGATATACAGCAGTGGCTATTGCAGGGAGTAGTACAGACAGGAATCAGCCGAAAGCGCTCTGTGTGAAGCGCGGCTTCGGCTGATTCTTATCTGTATTACTGCATGCAATAGCAGCTGCTGTATATCTATCTATTATGCTGCTCTGACAGCTTTAAAGTATACCTTCAAAGCTGTTAGAGCAGCTTTGTACATAGATATAAAGCAGCAGCATCATAGAGAGCCCTGTCCCCACCCCCCTCTTCTGCTAGGATTATCGGTCCCAGCAAGAGAGGTGTATTGTTCCGATAACGGGACTTTTCCCTAGCGAGAAATCATCCCGTTTATCGGCCTACCCCCTGCTGGGACCGATAATTTTACTAGTGTATGGCCAGCTTAAGTGCATCTCTGAATCAGCCCGTATGTCTTTCCATTGGACTTTTAGAATGTTAACAATGGTGGTCCAAACTTATAGGGCCTAATTCAATTAGCACCGCACCAGCGTATTTTGCTGTACGATGCTGTTTGTGCAAAACATTTTTACTCTCTTTTTATACACGCCTCATAGAGGTGCGCATAAAAATCAGCAACCATTAGAGACGGTAAAATGCGCAGTGCGAACATTTTCCCGTCTCTCGCAGGCCGCGATTCCAATTGAATCAGGCCCATAGTATGTCTCAACAGCAGGTTACTAACATTTAACGACTTTGTTTATCAATGGCCCCCCAGGCTGAAGGTCGATGTTCACTGTATATTTAGTAGACATAAAGTACTTCAATAATTACAAGGAGGAAGTGATTTGGAAATGAATACAGTTCCTCCTAAAGGATTATTTTCGATTAGTTTATTGTTCGTGTGGAACAGAAATTTAAGTTTTACTTGTTTCTAATGCGCATATTTCAAGTTTTTTCTCTTTATAAAATGTTGAAATAATTCAGCTAATAATCATTTGTATTGGGCTAAAATAAAGTTATCCTGAAAACATAATAGGCTGTGGAACTTAATTAAATCTCAGCTGTCAATGAGGGAGTTCCTATTGGATCTGACTTAAGCTGCACAAGGTCTGTCATGTTGTTAAATTCTATACTAGAATGCTTTTTATATTATAAAAAGTGAAGCGCCACAGAACATGCTGGAGCTACAAAATATTGTTAATAAGTAGATAATACATAAACTGGTTTATATATTATTCAATGGTGGTGGAAGAGTTCCTGCTACATCACCAGAGGTCCAGGGTATATCACATGCATAGGACTTATATGTTAGTAAAAGATTCCGTGACATTGCTGGGGCATCTTCCACTTAAGAAGTGAAGCCAGACTATGCAGTGTACCAACATTGTCCTGGTAACTCCTAAACACATGCACAAGAACTCATTCTTATTCTGTTATGCACAATATTTCCTATGTATACCGTTTTATAGGGCTGACCTTGTGACCTTATTAATGTTAGATTGCTGGCTTTACATGCTTAATGTGATCTTCTTAAATGTATTGTTTTCACTGGCTTGCAAATGCAACATTGGCCCCTGCAAGGTTATTAATAGTTTCACTGACACAATCAAGATTATATATATTTTGTAATTAGTCAATTAAATTAGCTCTAAGATTTATGCATTTTTTTTAAAATCTAAACTAAACATTGCAGTTCTGCAACCCATCTGGATAACTGGTCTGATACAGCAGAATGTGTGGCCCCAAAGCAACCATGATATCAGAGAAATATGAAATAGAAGACAAATGAGAGGCACACTTTTAGATCTTGCCAAACCAAAGTTGCCAAATTAAATGACTTTCCTGGCATCTGGTTTTTAGGTGTAGTGACAGGACTTTTCAGTTTGTGGCAAGGCTGGCCAATGTATGGTCAGATTGAGGTTTAGGTGGTTAACATAAGGAGCATATGTTTATTGCGACACGTAATTAAGTTCTGCCTGCAATTAGGACAATTTAAACAATTTTTACATAATTTGGGCCAGATTCAGACCTCTGTGTGTACCTGTCTGTCCACACGGAACTTCCCTGTCACTCCCCTCTCTTGTTTGGAGTTTTGGTCAGTTACGCTGTCTTAACTGTTTCATACAGATCAGCGGTCTGAAAAACAGTGAGACTATATGTTTTTCAAACAAAAGTATATAAAACAACAAAATGCACTAAGTTAACACATCTTTGGTAGCAGACAGCAAAGCAGCCTTTGCCAGAGAGCATGACCTGTGTTCTGGAGCAGAGTACATGTAAAAAAACACAGTTGTCGCTGTAGCATTGCTACAAGCATATTCAGTGTTCTTTCACGGCTGGATTCTATGTGTACCAGACTGAGGAGAATTGAAAGAGGCTAGAAAGGCTTAATATCTATATCGAATATTATAAATTTTTGTATTTTCATAAGAATTTTTTACTTAAATGCCATCAAAAATAAATAAATAAAACCTGAAATACATGGTTTAAAGCTCATGGGAATTTTAATGGCTCGAACTTAAAAAATGTAATGATTGACTAAAATGCTTCTTATATTTCAATGAATAAAGTGGATAGTTTTTAGTTTTCTGTAAGCTCTCTAGAGGCTACAATTTGTTATGTTTATAAGTGAATCATTAACTAAGTAACATATAATATAAATGTACATATAATATATTGTACATTAAACTATAAGAAGAAAGATTGTTGGAAAGCTTACTTCAGCAAAATTAGTGAAGTTTTTTTGAGGTTAAAGTCGCTGCCGTCTTGTGCGAAAAGTAGAACTGAATTGTATACTTCCAAGGCCAATTTTGCAATGCCTAAATATGGTGGTAAGGTATTGTTTAAACTGATGGGTATTCTATGTCAGTTGTCTAAAATTTAAGTTAATGTAACAGTTCTCTGGATACAGCAGTAGCTTCAGCTCAGGAAAAATATCAAGTTGGGTAGGAGTGTCAGTACTATATAATAAAATGCAGTATACATACAACTACTATCTATCTATCTATCTATCTATCTATCTATCTATCTATCTATCTATCTATCTATCTATCCTTGTCACTGATCCTGACTCTCTCCCTGCTGCTCCCAGCTCTTTTCTCTGCTCCTGTGATTCCTCACTGCCCTTGGCTATCTCCTTGCTTTCTCTTAGCCGCTCCGCTTTCTTTCATTCTCTTTTAACAATCAGGTCTTTCATGCTTTTTCTACTTAAGGTTGGGTTTATTGTAATGTCAAACCCAGAAGGTGTCGTCATTACAATATTCGCAATAACAGTCCTGTCAGAAAGAAGAAAGTCAAACAGTTAACCCGTAGACATTTCAATTTTTGTTGGAAAATGGGGCCTGTACATAACATTTAAGTACTGTCCTGTCTCCAGGCATCTGTATATGTGAGGGGAGTATCTCCATTTATGAAAGTCTACATTCAGCTATCGTATAAAAAACAAAAAATATTGTACTGGCAAACCACATCTCTCCATCACCATCCGTATCCAAGATGCTCAAAAATCTTGATCTGTGATCTTTTGATATAATGTTTTGGATCTCCAAATATGCCAGATCAACGATGGAAAGATATATTTAGCTTTTTCCAAGTGTGTACTGTGCCTATTTCGAGATCTATTTGGACAGCACACACTGGTAAGATATCTGATGAAAGGGTCTTTTGATTGTGTGATTGGAAAGATTATCTACTGAAAAGCCCAAGGGCCAGATCCAGGCTTAAGTACGACAGCAAATTTACGCATGCTGCATGCGTAAAATTTGGCTGTTGGAACGCACTGCGCATGCGCACGGCAGATGTTATTCATCGCAACTCTGATCGTACGTAACTATGTACGAAAGGCTGTGTTAACCCTACACAAGCAGAAAATGCGCATTGTAGGCAGAGGGAGGCATTTAATTTGTACAGTATGGGCTGGGTTAGGCAGTTACATATGACAAGGCGATACGTACGACCACAGATAGGCAAGGAAAAGTTAAGGTAGGGTTTGGAACTCGTTAATCAACTAAATTACGTGCGTTCGAGGGGAGTGCCCGGGGGTGTGCATTATACTTACTAGTGCGTAAATACGCTATCAGGTGGTACTTGGCAGGCAGCCGCAACGGTCCTCTGGATGGAACACTGTAATGTTGTTAACTGTGGGCCGGATCCAGAACAACGCTTGTGAGCGAATTTACGTGTGTATGAGACGTAAAATCGCCTTTTGGTAAGTACTGCGCATGCACACCATAGAAAATTCGCTCAGTAACGTAGCGTAATTGTGAACGTATGGGCCATTCACGTATGTGTCACGTAAATATTTACGTGTGGGTGTGCCAATTTTACGTGAGTCCAAAATACGTCTGAAATACGTTAAGTAGGTAGGGGTTTGTATTTAAAGTGTACAGTATGTGCGTGCTTAGCTGCGTAAATACGTGTTGGCCATACGTACGTGTGCGGATGACGGCGGTTACGTTGGCCAAAGTTAAGGTAGGGTTTGAAAAGCGTATCTTAACAAAATACGTACATTCAAGGGGTGTGCCTAGGGGAGTGTATAGAAGGTACGCATGCGAAAATACGCTACGCGAGTAAACCTATGGCAAACGTAGTTCTGGATCTACCCCTTAAAGATCAGTTTAAGCCCACAGCCTGTCACACTAAACAACATTACAGTGTCAAGCATACATGAGCAGAGGGGGCGGAGCTTCCTACTGGTACTGCAGGAAGAGGATGCACAGAGCTGAAGGAAGGAAGTGCAGGAGGCTGGATCAGTTAAGGTAAAAGAGGTGGTACTTCACCTGGTTTCTTAGCAGGTAAGTAGTACTCAACAAAAAAAGGTTGAGAACCCCTGCGCTACGTGATCATACTTAAAGTGAACTTAAGTCTGGATCTGGCCCCAAGTGTGTAACCTGCTTAAGTGGCAGTGGGATCAGATGACTAGTAGCTGCTTTGCATTATTTTTCTAGGAAGACAACAGACAGTTGCACAACCTACAATTGTTACTGCCAAAACAACTGCATCAACCTCCACTAATACAATCTATACAGCCAGACCCCCTTTTCACATACAAAGGATTGTGTGTGAATCTGAACCAATCATTGAGTCTGTTGTATTTTCAGCACACACAAAAATGATTTCCCTGCACCCAAGCCAGACTTCCATTTATGTTCTCTGTGTACTCAGAGCTCAGAACGCAAGAGATCTGATAGCAGATCCCTGCTGTATCCAAACCTAGCATACATGCTGTGTATTATCCACCCCGTCCTGCCAAGCCATTGGAAAGACTTCTAGCACGGAAGTCTGGATGCTGAGTATCCAGACCCATGGTGGACATCTGATACCTACATGCTTGCAAAGAGTAGAAAATGAAAATATTTTGTAAGTCTGGATCGGGTCATATTTATACATATCAAATGAAAAATGTTATATTTCCTACATAATTTTAATATACAGGTTTCATCTGGTAGTCTTTTGTAAGATTCAGTATTTGCAAGACACAACACGGAATTGTTGCAAAACTCAAAAATATATATTTTTCATGTTATGAGAAACAGTGTAAATATTCCTTGCTGCCTTTTACTGTAACTAAGTAGTATTATTAGGTGTTCTTTCAAAGCCCATGTAAGTCTGCAGGGTTATTCTTCAGATGTTTTGATTAAAAAGAAATAAAATAATAATTTTAAAAAAATCACATACTTTATTAAATCTCTGGGCCTCCACAGAGTTCTGTGTATTTTTGCTGTATTCTGGGGTCAAAAGCAAGTAACCACATAGGGCTGGATCCAGACGTAAGTGCTTGAAATTAGTTACTCCTGGGCCGAACCATGTTGATTGCAGGAGTCAAGTTAACTGTATTCTTTGCATGCAGAGATATATCTTTAAATTGCTTACTCCACACATATACTGACCAGCTTTACTATCACACTGGTATTTAGACTTGGGATAGGAAACATCACCTCTCAACTCTAATACTGTTTGCAACTGATGAAATATGACTCCCAAGCAATCAACATGGTTTAGCCCAGGAGTAACTAATTTCAAGCACTTACTTAAGTCTGGATCCAGCCCATAAATCTTAAAATAAGAGCTATAAGCATTTTTCTGCAAATCCTGCCAGCTTTAAAGTACTTACACCTGGGTTTAGCATGTACAAATCTATACTCCTAAAACTGCCTGTACTATTTATTGTTAGAAGATGCCAAATTGCCACTTTCACCACAAGGTGGCATACAACTTAATTTGCTTGCATAGATCAAGCCACAACATTTACTTTGGTCTTTCAGTTGTCAAATGGCTATTCTATAAACAAGTCTGCAGTTTG
>WWET01000612.1:309229-333719 GCA_011038615.1 Limnodynastes dumerilii
GGGCATGGTAATTGTATAGTGTGGGATGGATATCCCATACTCATGCAGATCTTAAGGCAGAGAGGGGAGTGACAGGGGGCGTCCACTCCCCTCTCTCTGTCAGACGGACAAATTCCTGCACGTACGGAAAGCATGCAGGAGTCTGAATCCGGTCATGTATTCTGATTTGTTGCTATAAGCAATGATCACATTTTGTCATTGTAGAAACTTTAGTTATGCTACCCTTAAGCTGTGTACACACTTACCCCATTCCATACTGATCGCCTTGTCAGGTCATATGATTTATAAACCTGCTTAAAAATCAGGAAACCCAACCGGCAATCACCCAACTGCTTTGTCTAATTCTACTTCCAATTCTGACATCATGCATGGATCATGGATTAGGTGTTTTATCTGTGACTTTGGTTTACGTTGGATTGTGTAACCAGCCTTGTGTGTAGTTGCCTCTGAAGTGGATTGGACAAATATGTCCCCATCTTTCAATGTTGATTAATGTGTTTTCTAAACAGTACAGTGCATAATGTAGTTTACATCATTAATTTAGTTTGAGCTAAAAATAAAAGAAAACTTGAGTTTGTTTCCTCCAGTGCTCCTCTTGGTTCTCACAAAATGATGCTCTTATCATTATTGTCATGTTCGTATTCTAAGTTTGTACCTCCTTCGTATGCTAAGTTTGTAATTTATACAACTTGTTCTCTTTTTATATGTTATATTATTTTATATGATTTGCAATTCTTACTGCCTGGTGCTGGGTAGTTTTAAAAATAATAAAACAACTAGGCTAATTATAAGTAAGATGAAAACATACTGAGGTGTCAAACATTATAATCAGTGATCTCGTTACCAATCAACATTCTCCGCCACATGAATCTGCACCAAGTTGAAACCAGTCCAAACTGTCACTTCTTTTCATCACTAAAAATAAATGATTTATAACATGCCTGGGACAGTGACAATCACCGCAGTAAAAGAAAGGAAAATGAATACTTTATAACAGTGAAAGTTTGTTAACTGATGCCAGACATTCTTTAAAATTATCTTCTAAACAATAATACAGATTCCAAAACACAGCAGCAAATTCATCTGTCATAATGAATAATCGGGATACTGTCTTATAAATTTAAAATCCAAATAGAAGATTTAAGAAGGACCATATATGAGTTTATCTTCTCAGTGGTTTGCATTAACTAAAGCTCACCAAGTCATTGACCAATAAGATATAACATAAATTAATTAGGATAAATGTATATAGAACACTAAAACATGACTTCGACCATAGTACAATTCTCATATGCCGTGAACAGACTGGGACTTTTCATAGCCTCCAACTGTACCTATTTAGCAGGTACAGTACCGCTTTTTAATAGTCTGTACCAACTAAAAGGGCTCTTGTAATGGATTCTGACCCAGTAGTTCCATCCCCACTATATTCACCTTCCAGTCCTGCAGCATCTGATCACTATAGCAGAGCTCTGGGACAGACTCCTACAGCTCTGATAAAGTGACAAGACCCTCTCCTGTGAGTTCTTAGTTCATATGATAAGGTGTAAAATGAGATTTTACACATTATCATACATGCAAATGAGAGCAGAATAAAGCCACGTCCCTTCATGGGACAAGCCACGTCCCCTTCACTGACATGCCCCTCCCCAGGTGTACCTATTTTCCATTAAAAAATGTTGGCGAGTATGGACTATTATAGTGTCATAGAGATGCTCTGTCTATTGTTTGGTGGTCACAGAGATGTTCTGTGAATTGTATAGTGGTCATTGGGCACTCTTTGGGCCAGATTTACTAAACTACAGGGAAGGAAGAGTGGAAATGTTGCCCCTAGCAACCAATAAGATTCTAGCTGAGATTTTCTAGTATGTAATAGTGAGAGCAAGAATCTGATTGGTTGCTATGGGCAACATAGAAGGGGAAAAGCACAGTGCTGTAATATACTGAGTAAATAATAAAAAATGTAATTCACCAATTTTTAAAATAGCACAAACCGAGCAGCGGTAAAAACAGATATTTTAATTAATAATAAAAAAATTAGTACCATATAACATTACAAAATGACAATAGCAAACATAAAAAAATGTGCAAAGCTGGGCAAAATTAACTAATAATATTCAGCAATTTAACAGTAAGCAGATGAGTGTATTGTGGAGATAAATATCCAGCAACCAGTATGCAGCCTTAATAACGGTGATATTCAGATAAATTTTGCATAATTTGGGTAAATAGGTAAGACTCCCCCCACCAACAGCTGCTTTTTTGTTTAATATACCTACCAACCTAGGTGTTTTTCCGAACACCCCCCATATTGCTATGGGCAACATCTCCACTTTTACAAACCCGCAGCTTAGTAAATCTGGCCCCATTTATTGTATGGTGGTTACTAGCTGTAATTGTAAGATGGAAAATGGTACACTCTATGGCTCTGATTCAATTGCCGGCGATATTTTAAAAAAGATTGCGTCGTAAAAAATATGACGCCTTCACCGGCAATTGAACGGTAAAATTTGCATATTCAATAATTTTTTTTACCGTTGCGCTAAAACAGCAGCCAGCGGAAAAAAATTTAACGGAGAAAAAAAAAACCTTCTCTGAACGTCGCAAATCACCTCCTGCTAGCAAGAAGTACCCGGCGCTAATGACAGGTTATTGGCCAGTGTCTGAAATAACGTTCTCACGATATTTCAGACTGGCTAATAACCTGTCATTAGCGCCGGGTACTTCCGGTACTTGCGACGTTCAGAGAAGGTTTTTTTTTTTACCTAGACACCTGCGCAGCGGTCCCTGGCATCCATGGGTATGCTGATGCTTGTAGTTCTACAAGCATCAGCATGCCCTGTTGGGGCACAAGATAGGGCAGCGTTAAAAATCCGCCCCTCTCATAGGGGCGGATTTTTAATTAACGATATTGTAAAAAAAACTGCGTATAATGCAAAAAAAATAATTGAATATTAAAAAAAATATCGGCCGTAATTTTAAAAAAAAAATAGCGTTAAAAATACGCCGGTGAACGATTTTTAGCTAATTGAATCGGGCCCTATGCATTAACTTTATGCCTCCCATTTTTTGCATGTCAATAGGAAGCTATAAGATGTCAGTATAGGTAAGCAGAGTCAGTGATTGACAAGTATTTACTAAACAGGGAATTATTTGGGAAAAGGGAGAAGATATTTCAAGGCAGTTTAGTATATTATACATAATAACAGCTTACTTTCTAATATATCCTCAGTATATCTGTTACAGTTTGTTTTTAATACACTTTCTAGATGTATGTTTTTTCTTTGCTGAATAGCATAACAGATGCTACATAAGAACAGTGTGCTTCCTTGGTGATAATCATTCTTTTGGGAGGAAAAAAAAAAACCACCCCAAAAAGTGAATTTATCAATTGATTAGTGGTCAAGTCAACACCTCAGTGTTCTTTATGTAAAACTTGCAGAAAGTGACTAGAATAAATATCTCTGTGCTAGCCCTCCAACTAAATTAGCCTCTACATTTTCAGTACATTTTTCTACCCAGGCAAACTATGACTCAAAAACCCTCAGATCATTATTTCTCCTCCACAAATGTTGTAGATTACAGTACACATCTGGGGGCAGATCCTGCTGTACGTTTTTCTGCGAATTTACGTGTGGTATACACGTAAATTCGCAGTTTTGAGCGAACTGCGCATGCGCACCGCAGAAAATACGCACATTCGCGTAGCGTATTTTCTAACGTAATGATAATTCACGTATTGCGAACGTAAGTAATTACGTGTGGGCGTGCCAAAATTACGTTAGCGAAGAATACGTGCGAATTACGTGAAGTAGGCGGGGGGGGGTATTTAAAGTGTACAGTATGGGCGTGCTAAGCTGCGTACGTTCGCGTAGTCTGTACGCCCGTTAGCGGACGTATTGTGTTACGTTAGGAAAAGTTAAGGTAGGGTTTGGGTAGCGTATTTTCACAAAATACGTCCGTGCAGGGGGTGTGTTAAGGGTAGCGTAGCGAATTTACGTACGCGAAAATTCGCTACGCGAACAAACGTAATGCAAACGTTGTTCAGGATCTACCCCCTGGAGAGGAAGCTTTCTCTTACCAAACCCAAATGAATCGGTTAGACTGCCAGATGGTAAGGCAGGACTGCTCAATCTAAGTTCTAAATCTGTGTGCTTTACACCAATGTTTAGCATGGTAAAGTAAGATTTCAATGTGGCTACTTCGACTTGGAAACCTATTCCATGAAGTTCACAACAAACGAGTAACGTGCTAAATATTTCAATGCTAGGTCTTGTGTGTCCTTTTGTTTTTCTCTACTGCCATACTCACAGCTCTCACCAGGTCATAAAATGTCATGAGATGGAATAGAAGAGAAGGCAATAATTTTATAATGCACATAACATGAGCTCAGAGGGGCATTCTATAGTTTATCTTCTTACAGCATCATGTGACTGTGGTTGCCATGGTAAACAGAGGAGTGTAGAGATATGAATTATTAATAGTACTCAGAAGAATGTTTTTTTTACTGGCTTTTACCAATTTACTGAAAATTCACACACACACATACACACACACACATACACACACATGCACACGCACACCCCTTTTCCGGGATAATTTGTTTAAAATAATTAGTGTTTCAGATGTAAGGTATTTCCATCATCAGTGAGTTCTGCTATACAATGAATTTCGTTACATCAACACAGAATATCAGTCAATAGTTGGGATTGGTACTAAATGTGCTTAGATGGGGACTGCTATCAACTGGAGCTGCAAAAGAATGCATCCAATCAGCCAGCATTGCTTGGCCATCACAGGAGGATTGGCTTAAACAAATACACCTGGATAATAGAAATGATTTCAAGTAGAAGGTCCCAGAACAGCTTCAGTGAAGGGGTTTAAGTGCCTTTCTCTTGAGGCCTTTTAGTGAGTACAAATAATAATAAGTCAACAGTGTTTGTAAGACTAAAGTAATAACTATATCCAAAGCAAATGGATATATCTAAATAGAATCTGAATATGATGATCAAGTAAAAAAGAATTACTTATTTTATTTAAACTGTCTCTTATGATTATGAAGCTATTTTTACTTGGATTGTATAGGTGACTACTGCAAATAGACAACAGGAAAGCACTGAAGTGACCCTGGTCTCTGAACCCCATTCTTATCCGCTACTGTCAGTACTAATTTAATGCCTAGAACTTAGTTGTACAAAACTCAGAGTCCCACAAGGTTTTGTTTATACTGTATTTTGTTTGCAGTAAGGAACACTTTGCTTTAAAATAAAATGTACCTTCCCTTGCATCAGAATTGTCTCTGCCTCACATACACCATAGCTTTTGTATATACTCTGAACATAATCAAAATAAAGAGTGATCAAAATACAGGTGGTCTGTATCACAAATTGGTAGGATGGAACATTGCTATTTTTATTCATCAAAATTGCTTACTGCACTAGATTCTTCCTTCTTTGCTGGATTATTGTATCTTATGTCTGGTTTCAGCCTCCGTGTTCTACCTCATTGTCTGCTTCATTTAGTCTGTCAGTTCACTTAATTCTACAGAGAAGACAACAGTGTCTTGATGGAGCCTTGGGGCCAGATTTACTAAGCTGTGGGTTTGGAAAGAGATGTTACCCATAGCAACCAATCAGATTCTAGCTCTCACTAGAATCAGCTAAAATCTGATCGGCTGCTATGGGCAACATCTCCACTTATCCAAACCTGCAGCTTAGTAAATCTGTCCCTTGGAGTTTTGTGGGCGAAACTCAGTCCAGCAACCTAGAAAAAAATCACTGACCTGATCCATGGTAGTTCAATCTGGGATTTGCCTAGAGGACAAGCGTCCTGACCAAGGGACAGGTTTAAACTTAAAAATGTGACTCGCCTTCCATAAGCTGCTTGCAGAAGTCGGGTAATTTTCTTGCAATGGCCCAAATCCGTGCGGCAGATGTTACGCCACGTAACTCTGAACGTACGTACCAACAGCGTAACTACGAACGAAGGGGCAGGTTCATCCATACGACACCCGTAATTACGTTTGTTAGGCGGAGGGAGGCATTTAAATCACACAGTATGGGCCGGGTTAGGCAGTTACGTATGTGAATCCATTACATACGTCAGTACTTACGCTTTGAAAAGGGTTTGGGAAGCGTAAAAAGTACGTACGAGCGAGGGGAGTGCCTAGGAGAGTGCATAGAAAATACGCTAGCGTAAATACACTACGCAATGTAATATAACAAGCACTTAGGTCTGGATCTACCCTAATGTGCATATACATGCCAGATACTGCGCAATACATCTCTGCAACGGTTTCGTCCGGCAGGGTGGCCACTCCACTCTGCCTGCCTAAACTCCATAAGGTGGGGGTGGTGGGTGCATTTACATTTACATGGAGCAGTTTAAGAAGTTTGCACGGGACACCTAAGATAGCCTTATGGCAGTGTAACTGCTGCCAAATCAGCACAAGAGAGGGGAGTGACAGGGGAATCCACTCCCATCTTTCATGCCCACTGCCAGACCTCTGCTCATATGGAAAACACATGGAGGTCTGGATTGGACCCCAAGTACTTTCATTCCTACAATAGATGGTCAACACTTAAATAATAAATTACCACAAAGTCAAAATGTATATAAAATAATGTGTATAAAAAATGGGTGTGGATGCGGCTGAGAATGGCACTTTTTCCAAAGGGCTATTTTGGAGACCCCATTTCCAAAGACGGAGCTCATTAGAAACTTCATGCCCCGCCGCACACAGGTAATCTCCTATCTCTATTTCCCCAACCTTATGCTAATTCTTACCCTAACCTTCCCCTTCCATTACCCTAACCCTCCGTTTCCCACAGCCTAACCCTATGTCTCCCATCCTTACAGCCTAACCCTAAGAATCTCCCTTCCCCACAGCCTAACCCTAAGACTCCCTTCCTCCATAGCTTAACCCAAATTCTCCCCTTCTCCCATCCATCCCCACTCCGCAGCCTAAACCTAAGACCACCCTACTAAACTACATCCCCGCCCCTGCACTAACCTGTCCTGTCATTTGGTAAGTGTCCGGGAAGGGTTAGGTCCAGCTGCGGTTCTGCGATGGGATTTGGAAATAGGGCCATATTTGAAAATTCTCTTAGCTGTTGGCTGTGGGTAAATCTAAAATGGGTGTTTACAGCGGCAAACGGAACCCTATAAAAATATTAGAGAGCCCTATTTCCCTCTGAGTCTTAGTGTGTCGAAAGCATGTTTGATAAGAAAGTTTTTGTCTTGAATTCAGAAAAACATGAACCTGAGAAAGTAACAACCTCCCAGAGAGATAGTTTTAATTTCTTTAAAGTCGAACAGAAACTATTATTGACTGGCACTTGGTATTTCTATGCACTTCTAAGTGATTTTCTGTATTAAACCTAAATGTCAGTTTAATTTGAACCCTCGGCTAAGTATTAGAAGTAAATTAAGAGAAAAATTATATCTTGTCTGACCCAACAGGAATCAACATGGAAAAAAAAAGACTTACAAACATTTAAATCTGTGTATATTTATATCAAAATAATAACATTTGCTTGTGAGCTTAGCAGCGGCCACTATACCTGATCCAGAGGTGCACTGGATAAAGTGGGGCAGACACCATGCCATCCTAAAGATTGGAAGCAATTATAGTGGGTATCATAAAAGGCACACAGCAGCTAAGCTCAATGAAGCTATGTGTCCAAATACATTGCCAAGTTCCGGGTAGTGCAGTGTAATTCTGATTAATGTGACCGCCTCTGTCAGATCGTAAATGTCACAAAATATCTGTATGTAGAAAGAAATGACACAGACACAATGCATTGGCAGCGATTTCTGACCCTTTGTAATGTGTTCGAAGTGTCACATCCTAACGGAAGGGTCTGATAATGGTCAGCTCCCTGGACTAGGATATGACCCATGGCTGGTACAAATATTCTGATGTAAAAAGTCCTTTTTTACTTCTGTGTTCGGCTCTGGATCGGATGTATTTGCTTTGGCGTGCCCTTACGTCCTGCCCTAACTCAACATGCCCCTAAGAATGCAGGCCGCCACAGCTTGAGTTGAGCTATGATCTGATTCACGCTCGGCAGTTCTAAGCAGACGCACTAGAAAATCATGCAAACGTCACACCAGCTGCCATCCGCTCACCTCTGGGTCAGTCCCACACTCTTTTTTTTTATAACTTAGAATGTTTTGTTTTTGTTTTCTTTTTAAGTGTAAAGCAATTAGACTGTTTGCATGGATGATGCTGCAGGAGCAGCGTCTTCTCCTCCACTCTTTCATAGCAGGTCTTTTACCGCTACCCAAGCTAAATATGATGAATACCGTTAAAAATGAATTAGTGCTTACAGGGGCAGTAAAGAGCTTTCCTTGGGGAGTGAAGCATGAGATGACTTTGTTAATTTTCTTTGTTATTTTCTATCCTTAAGGGAATTTGAACCGGATCTAGACTCCCGCACGCAGTACGTGTGGGGGTCTGATCGTCCACACGCGAGTGACTTAACCTGTCACTCCCCTCTCTCGTTCGTAGCTAGTGTGACTTATGCTGCCATATGGTGACACAGATCCACGAATTCACTGTACATTTTATATGCTTCAGCCCCTTACAATGGAAAATCTATGGCATGGAAATAATCATGAATATTAAAATATTTCATTTTGCAATACTTGCTTTCTCCTGGCATTTATTATTATTATTATTATTATTATTTTATTATATATGTGTGATCATTGTCCTAGTGATTTTGATTCTTCTTATATTTTGTATTGACAACCATTACAGTACACATTTTGAATAAATATGAATTAAAAGAGCAATTTTATTCCGTTTGAAGTGCACAAAAATAATGACGGATTTTCTTCAGAACATTTTTTGAAATAAGGTAAACCTTTAATTAATTGTCTTAATATTCCTTCATATTTACAGTGAACCAGATCCAGACTTCAACGGTGTGTGCTTGGAGCGCCAATATCGGATCCCCTTTATAGGGTCCCCGATGTATGAAATGCTTCTGCGAGAGCGCATAGAGACCACTCCCCTCACTTGTACGGAGTTCCCCCTCAGGGACCCTATCAAAACTTTTCAAATTAATATGGGGTTGGATCAAGTCTGGATGGCGCAGGTGGCGTTAAACACAACCTTACTGTAATCTCCGATCTTTGTATTGCACGGATACTGTTATATTAGCATTGCTCATAGCAAGCACATGAAAGTAAAAACTGAGTATTTGCCGATCCAAGTAACCACAAAATGCCCACTTTGCAATAGTCTGAGTCTGTTCCAGTATGACCAATGGTATTAGAATCAGGACGTCTGCTAAGCATAAAAGCTGACTGTTTTCCCTTTTTAATGATTTACATGTTAGGGCAACAATATCCTTCACATGTGTATGTTTTGAGCTTCTAAAGCACCACAGTGCAGAGGATAAATCATAGTTGCCAACTCTCCCTGAATATCAGGGAGACTCCCTGAAGATTGGGTAATCTCCCTGACTCCCTGAAGTGTTTGGTAATCTCCCTGATTCTAATTTCATCCATTGAGGTCTATGGAGATGACCAATTTCATGGAGGACAAGAATCTTGTTAATCAGCTGCAGCGTCACTTTTAGCTTTTCTATAAAGATAGTAATGAAAGTATTCACTGACACTTTAATAATCCATAAATACTGACATGTTTATTGTAAAATAGTTTTCCTGGCAGTGCTAGATACACCTATGGGTGGAGCTATTCACAGGACACACCTCTTTGGTGCTACAGGACACACCCCTTTGGTGCAGCACCTTGATAGTGCTGTTACAATCTCCCTGATATTCATTTGCAAAAGTAGGCAACCATGGGATAAATATTTTAAAAAGCTATATTTCTGATAGAAGTATTTATAAGCCTACACAACGGGTTTTTATGACTCTCTTTATTTCTCATTGTAATTTTCTAAATAATCATTGAAAATGAAAATGTATGGTAGAAGCGTGGCATAACAAATCGTGACTTTGGTTCTCATACATGCTTTATCTATATGATGTTTGTATCCTCTATCCTTGGTTGTGTAGGTGCTCTTTAAGTAGTCCAGTACTGTTAAATCAACCCATTGTGCTAAATGTTAGTAGTAAAAACGCTACTACTACTACTACT
Source organism: Limnodynastes dumerilii (assembly GCA_011038615.1). NCBI lineage: Eukaryota > Metazoa > Chordata > Amphibia > Anura > Limnodynastidae > Limnodynastes > Limnodynastes dumerilii. The sequence continues at coordinate 319,344 of WWET01000612.1, forward strand.
ACTACTACTACTACTACTAGTAACAATAATAATAATAAAAGACCTGAAAACAGATCCCTGCTGTCTTGGTCCGGATTCACAGTTACGTAGTTTTCATCTTACGTACGTTGTCTACGTACGTACCAGAAAAGGTACGTAGATAGCGTAAATAGGCTACTACGCATGCGTAGTGGCTCAATTCGTAAAACAACGTATGTAAGATGACAACTACGTAACTGTGAATCCGGACCCTAGTTCCAATGAGTGGGGATGGAAGACTTTTAAACTGTTTCCCCTATATTAAATTTTCCATGCTGCCCTTTCTTAAAATGGGAACAGGGTGGAATTCTGTATAGGGAGTAAGGTCTATAAAATGCCCTTACTCTACAATTTAAATACCCCCCTCCCATCTAGCTTACACACTGTATGCATCCTGCTCTGTCCTGCTGTTAGAAATACTTCTATTACAGGATCCGGATCTGTACTGGATGCATACATACACAATATGTCAGTTTTCTGCTTTCTTTCAGGTGGAAAACAATAATTTTGTGTCAATGTGGATACAGACCAATTATATTAATAATATTGGACCTTAGCCAGGATTTATAAGGAAAGCTTACTTACATATGCTTGTACGTAAGTCATCTCTGAATAGGTACTGCTCATGTGCAGTACCTATACTTCCGCAAGGGATTGTAGCCACATGATGCTGCGATCCATGCAGAAATCAGTCTCTGCAAGGGGAGCCAGGCCACCCACCATGCGTTAGAGTTACACCATGCGATAGAGGTATCCAGAATGGTAATCTTACAGTAAGGGCATTCCAAAGCTCTTACGTACGATCCACCATTCCATTTGGGCCCTTCTGCATGCAGAATATTTAAGGTGGGGTAAAGCATGCGGAAGGGGCGTATGTTTGAGGGGGTGCAGGGGGTGTGCACTCACCTCACATGCACGGAAGGCTGGATTGCAAAATACTTTAGCCTTAGCAGAAAACTGTTTAGTTATTTTCAGTTCTGTGGAAGATAAATCTGTTTATTTCAGGAAAGCCCCAAACCCAGAAAGTAGACTAACCACCCCCCAAAGCAATCTATAGTAACATATCTTGTGCTGGTTTGTAAATGGCCTTTATCATTGTTATTTTCTTTTGTAGTGCTGGAAAGAACAAATGTAAAGAGTCTTAGTCACATTCTACAAGAAGGATGAAATATGTATATTTACCAGGACAGGTAAGCTGGCCAAGGTTATATGTCACAATGTCCAAGTAACAATGCAACAGAATGTCACAGCAGGATTTTTAATCAGCAGCACAAAATGCCAATGTGGCATGAAAAATCTGGCTTCATTTTAGCAGCAGAGCACATGGCATTCACAAGTCACCTTCAGGTTATAAAATTATTTAAGCCTTGCATTTAGTAGTACATGAAAGACTAGAACGGAACAGTATTCAAGTTCTAAGCTCTACTATTTTTTTCCTGGAGAATGGGAGCAGGTAGAGCTTGGGTATATTTTAATAGATGTGGGCATTCCTTATGGTTGTGAGAGACAGCTGGCAGCACCGTCCGGTTCCTATAATGCACGTGACGCTACTGTTTTGGACACTAAAATTTACATTCCAAGAGCAGCGTGTTATCATCCATTTTCTCCATCTGCGTGGGTTACCACCAATAGACATTCATTGTTAGTTGAACATGCAGAAGGTGTAATAGACATGAAAAATGTACATTCATTGGTGCGAAAGGTAAAAGAAGTACGACCAATGGACCAAAGCAGCCAGCATCAGCGATTTTACAGTGGTCTTAACACAACCCCAAAAAAGCGCTCACAGTGGCCATGCAGTTGTTGATGTTGTGAAAAATGTGAGCAGTTAGAGGGAGACTATGCTGAGAAGTGAGTGTCATTTCATCCTACTGGTGCATGTGCTTTTCAGGAAATAAAATAGGATACCTTAGAACCTCCCATCTGTGCTGATTCTGGCAGGATAAATAAGCCTTGTGGGAATGCCATGCTCCCTAGTTTTAAGTTCCCAATATTCCGTAAGTAATAGTTATAGTAGAAGTTTTAGCTGCTGTCAAGAGTTGATAAACAAACTTCCCCGGGTGGCCAAAATCGGGGAAATAATAATTGAACCCTCCAGATGTTACGCTAGGATTACTATAGTAGTGTGTGCAAATGGACTGTGCTTCCCTTCCGCCCGCTAAAGTGGGCGGGTAGAAGCATGTAAAGTGTACAGTGTGGGAGGGGGCTCCCACACTGTAGGGGATCAGCAGTCGTACGGACCGCTGATCCACCCGTCGCATTTAAGGCAGGTTTATGGCAGCGTAAGCGGCCATAAAGCCCACACGACAGAGGGGAGTGACAGGGGGCGTGCACTCCCCTCTGTCTCGCGTTAATTCAGACCCCCGGCGCACGGAAAGCATGCGGGGGTCTGAATCCGGTCCTATATATCTTCTTATAGGTGCATACACATCACACGAGTGAGTCAGCACAAAGATGCGTTCCCTATAGTCTGATCAAAGTATCATTGTTTATCTAGATGCATGTTCATGTTTCTAATCACTTCTGTCAGATCTCCTGCGGCAGGCCGCAGGAGTAAATGGTGAGAGATTGTTGCACAATAATCATATTAAACTATCGCGGGGATAGAGCCATCGTAGGTGAAGGGTCTGCCCCTTCTCCGCAAGTACTGACATACGTAACTTCGTTATGTATGTTAGTACTTGCGCTAAGGGAACATCTGCCACGTGCATGCGCAGATGTTCTCTGACAGGGAACTTCCGCAAATGATTTGCATAAGTTCCCTGCCGGCCGTAGTTCTGGATCTGGCCCATAGTGAAACCTCCCAAGTCTGCATCCGGTCCATCATCATCATCATCATTATCATCATTAAAATGTTAGATACAGACAACAGAAAAAGAATAAACCTACCCATTATCCTACCTCATATTGGCCATATAGCATATTTTATTTAAGATAATGCGTCATTGTTTTTCTGGTGATTATAAAAAGTTTATGTAAAGACTACTTAAGTGATCAGACTTTTAATCTCCAGATTGTACCAGCAAAATCTTATCTAATTGCTGCTGAACAACATAGGAACATAGACTGTCACAGCAGATAAGAGCCACTTAGCCCATCTAGTCTGCACAATAAAAAAATAAATGTGCTTAACATCCAAAGGAAAATAAACAGGCTTAAATTTGAGTATGCTGATCTACATGGTGCTAGTACTCCTTTTTAGTTTATTCACTTCATTTACCACCCCTTATTTTATAGATCTTTGGACACACTTGTAGAGATAGGGGCTAATGAACAATGAATATGGCTCCAATTTTTGCTAGGGCCTTTATCAATATGGTCACCTAGTCAAAGATGTGGCCAAAGAATAAAATGGTGTTGGCAACTTTAATGTTTCATTATAATTTCATGGTAAAAACAGATTTATATTAATATTTAGAATATTTATATTCTCAATATACAATATTTTTTTATTTCTTGACATGTGTTATATCGACATATCGGAACATTTATCATTTTTTTACGTCCTTTCATTTTTTTTCCTAGTAAACATTAAAAAAGAGGTTGTTAGAGAGAGGCGTTTGAACATGCAAGGAGCACAACTATATATTTAAGGATTATACATGCCCAATGACTGGGCTGTATCATTTGGAATTACAGCCCTTTTGAAAGCCATATATTTATAACCAGGTCAATATTAATAATACATGTATTTTGGCATTAAATTTCACATTACTTGTTTTGTTTATGCACTGCAAAACGCTGTAGTACTGAAGTTTAAGCAAAGATGACAAAATGTACAATAGATAAAAGATAATATAACCTCTTTCGGCCCTCATTGAAGCCACAGTGCAGCATGACGATTACCAAGGGAATATATTACAAAGATGTTAAATAACAAAGCATTTGGAATGGTAATCAGGATATTTAATTGGATCTCCCATCTGGCCAGTTTTTAATAATGTTGCTGGCAGACCTCCATGTTTCCCAAAAACTATCAGAAACTAAGAATATCCATTATAGAGAAAAAGAGTTCTGACTTCTCAGCTACCGATATCTTTCTTGTTAGTAAATTATAAAATTTCAGTCATTATAGCACTTCAATCTTAATGACATCATATGCATATAATCTTTTACTGAACCAATCCGCAAAGAAAAAGGAGCTGTAGTCCAGTCCTCTGAAAACTCTCTTTAGACATTCACTGTAAAATGTAATCACTTCGACAAAAATATATAATTAATAATATTGAATCTTATTGGGCATCATAAAATGGATTGTTTATTGTGGAGGTAATCCTTAACAATAGTAAGATGTTTTGAAGAGCGGGTGCCTCAAAATCTCAAAGGGCGTGGAGCCTAACCAGGGCCTGGTTTTCACTAGAGCCCCTGATGGTTTAAAACTGAAGATAGGCTGGGCTACAGGACACCTAGCAGGTTGCTGCCTCTGGAGGCGACACCTGGAGGAGAAACGGAAGCAAAGGTGGAAGGAAGCAGGAGAGAGAAGGCATGGGGGGGAACTAAAAGCAGGAACAAGAAAAGAGAGATAGAAGGACTAGAAAACTAGCTCTGACAGACAACACAGAAAGACAGACAGGACAAACAAGGGTGTGGATGCACATACACGCACAGAGGAGACACCATAGGGGTACCACACAATCTCAACAAGAGGAACAGGCTAGACAGGGACAGAAGGAGACACTGGGTCATAAGGCTGTAAAGCACTAGAAGAGAGGCAAGGGATACCTGGAGCAGGGGCACTCAGATATTACAAGAAAAAATGCATCAGGCAGAGAACAATAACAGCCAAAAAACAAAGGGTTACAAGCAACCCTCAAGACACTGCTTAATGTGCACACACCTACGCCAAATGTATAGGTTATGTTAAATGAGAAAAAGAAATATAAAATTTAGAAGTTTAAAAAGTATCATTTTGTTTATAATTTCTTCTAAAATTCTTATAGAGTGAAAGTTTAAACACGGTAAACAAACAAATTGGCCACATGGGATAATAAAGTGCAATAAATCTGTTACAGTTTACATCTCCTATTCATAAGAGAGATAATGACATGAGATAGTACTTATCCTTTTGTGGCTCCCGGACAAAACAAATCAAGGAGAGTTCCTAAAGTGCAGGAGGTATGTGCACACCCTAATCTATCCGAAGGACTGGCCCTGATACACACTAGCGTCCTCACGGCGTGCTTCGCCTTGCCAGGTCAGTATCTCACCCTCCCTGCTCTTATCGTGAGAGACTTAGGGAACGACTCCTGTTGCCGGGTGTTTAGCGTGTGGACGGCAGGATTCTCAAAAGCATCGTGTGCCTGCCGTTACTCCGACATCCTCCTATGCGCGTTTCGCGTTTGCTTCGACGAGGAGAATGAGTGGGTGATGTGGATCTTTGGTATTTACAGAGTTCAGCGCCAATCATGCCTTGGTAATCACCACACCTGTGTGACAAAGTTAATTAGACACAAGGGGCCTTATTCAGAGCTCCGACCGCAATGCAATTGAGGCCAGAGTTTTGCGAAATGTGCTACTGCGCATGCGCAGTAATTTTGTAGCGTAATCTACGTTACTTCTTGCAACGTAGATTGCGTATACGCGGTCTTAAAGATTACGTTACAAAATGACTCTGAATACGGCCTAAGATCACCAGAAAAAGGTTTTCTAACAAAATAAAAAAGTCACACTTGTACTTGAACACAGTGTAACATAAGGGAAAGTTTAAATAGAGTATCCTGCTTGTTATAAAAGTAACTACCTAACCTGATAATCTGGGCAAGTTGCCAAAAAATCCTGCTGGTCTGGTGCACATGCAGTAGGGTATACCAGCATACAAGGGGTAATCATAAAGGTGTACAGTCCAAATAAAATAGAGAGACAAAAAATCTTTGTAGAGAACATAGGTTCCAATACATGTCGCTAAGATGTGAACCAACTACAGCAAAACTGCCATCAATAATAGTAATAAGACTATTACATAAGGGGATGTTTAGTAAATATTTTAGGTAATATCAACATTATACACATTGCAAAGAGCCCATCATGGAGAGAAAGGAGAGTGAAAGAGAGCGGTAATAGCTCTACCTCTTTCATTATTAAAATTTTCTGAATTCTATAAAAAGGGCGTGTATACCATCTTCTCATTGAGGCCCAGGGGGGATTCAGATCCTAAAAGGTATATCCACCTGAGTTCCTTCTGTAGTAGGGTGTGGTTCACGTCACCTCCTCTCTGATTCTTGTTGACTTTTTCTAAGATAAGAGAACAATAACAGAGCTGGACACAGACTGGAGAACTAGAGCTATAACCTTAGTAACGTAGAACCTTATTCACACTTAAGAAGCTGCGGCTTCTTATGTGCGGTTCTTTAGGCAATGACCTACAACACATGCGTAGTAGGTCATTTACGCAATCTACTTACCAGTTAGGTAAAGACCACACTTAGAATTTTAAGGAGGAAGAGGCGTGTCAAGGCAGTCTCTGTCCTTTTTTAAGAAAAGTAAGTATTGGGAGGGAATTAAATTAGCCGAGGAGGAGGTGGGGAACCGTTCATATTTTCCTTCTTTAGAAGGTTAATTAAGGTTAGTTAAGGAAGCCCTGTGTCACTTTTAAGTGCCATAAGGTTCCCAAAAATGAGGGCGGGTTGGGGGGCAGATCAGATGAGTTAGGTGCGGATACTGCCACACCTAACTCATTCTGATCTGTGAGTACGGTCCATAGTAAAATAGTTGATGAGGTTGAAAAAATACTCCAGTCCATCAAGTTCCACCTATTATAGATATTCTGTGATCCCTATCTTCATAATTGAAATGAATCCAGATGAAGCAACCTCCAATCTATTGCAATCTGAAAAAATCCCTGTTACAAAAGATGACAGTCCTATTTTTCCCTGCCTCCACTACTTTCGTTAACTAACAGTCCTGGTAACCCTGGATGCCCTTTTCTGCACTTCCTTTTTAAGCATCGGCACTACATCTGCTATATGCCAATCCCTTAGTACAGAGATGAAATTGAATCTATGAAAATTAAGAATAACGGTCTAGCAATTTCTGAGTTTAGCTCCATAAGAACCATAAGGACCTGGAGCTTTATTTAGCTTAATTTTCTTCAATCGTCTTTGTACTTCTACTTTTGTCAGACAAGTAATAAGTAATGGTACGGTTGCATTTTCATGCTTATGTATTATTCCCACCATTTGTTCCTCTAGTAAATACTGAAGAATTTACTGCTTTTTCCTTATCATCATTGGTCATTCTATCCATCTTACTTTTTAGGGGTCCTATATTGTCTTTTCTGATCCTTTTTCCATTTATATACTTAAAAAACTTTTAGTCTTACTTTCTTTTTCAACTAGTTTTTTATTTTCCATTTTTGACAATCTTATTTCCTATTTAATTTTTTATTACATTATTACATTATAGGACTCCTCAGTCTTTTCATATTTAAACAATTTTGATGCATGCTTCTTCTTTTTCATTTTTTCTATTACCTTTTTAATAGCCACATTGGTTTAGACTTGATTCTGTTACGTTTGTTTTTCATTTGAATGAACTTATGCGTATATGTTTCCAACAACATTTTGAAGACATCCCACTTTTCTTTTGTATTTTCCCTTCAAAGACTTCATCCCAGTCTTTGACTTTCATAGACTCTCTCTTGCCTTTCTAAAATGTACTGTAAAGTCTTAGTTATTCCCTTATACTGTGGCTTCTGGGAACTCATTTCAAATGTGATCATATTATGATCAGTTTCCCAAGTGCTCCCTTACTTGAATATTTGATATAACCTCTACATTATTTGTTATTATTAGGTCCAGTATAGTCCAGTTCCTAGTTGGTTCCTCTACTATTTGGGACATGTAATTGTCTTTTAGCATGCTCAGAAACCTATTTCCCCTAACTGTACCACAAGTCTCAGCACTCCAATCAATGTCCGGATAATTAAAATCCCCCATAATTTAAACATGACCTAGCTGTGCAGCTTTTTCAAGTTTCTGTAAAATTTAGGATTCCTCAATTAAACTGATATTTGGTGGTTTATAGCATGTCCCTATCAGCATCTTGTTTGAACTTTTACCTCCACCAATACCCTTGTAGATAACTTCCTGTATACCTGGTATTAACATTGGCTTAACATAGACATACTTCTCCTCCCCTTTTATTTACCCTATTCCTCCCTAAGAGAGTCTAGCCCTCCAAATTGTTCAGTCATGTGTATCATCCCACCATGTCTCAGTAATACTTATAATATCAGCAGTGAGGAATAACACTGCTGGAGAGTATAAGGGAACAGAGGGCTATTGGTTGGCCAGAAGTCCAAAACGGGAAATGATTGGTTGGAGTCCTGTCTGTAATCAAAGTAGCTAGAAGACCATAAAAGACAGAGGGTGGCATGCCCACTGTAAGCAGCAGCTGCTGATACCAGACATGTGCAGGCCATACATGGTGCAATGGCCTGCAGGAAATGATCCCCACAGAGGCACTGGGACAAGACAGCAAACAAAGGTAATATCTTACATGTTGCTATGAGTGGCAGCATGTTACATAAGGGCAATACATAAACCATAGAAAAAAAATACAGCTCCTTTCTGGGAAATAAAAGACTGAATCCAGACTCCTGTAAATGGAGCAACAACTTTGCATTATTGCTAGTGCGCATGTGCATGCTACACAATTCAATTATTTAATTGGATCCAATAGCTACAGCGTTCCATAATGGACTGCTTTCCATCAGGGAGCAGGACAGGGTTAGAGGTGTACATGAGGTATGTATGATAAGAGCGGTAAGGTATATAAATTGAGCTGTAAGTGTTTAGAAATTTTAAGGCAGGGTCCTGCTGTCGGAAGTCAATTGAATGGGAGAGGAGTGGCCACCCCTGGCACACAAGGGACTTAGGCCCTGATTCAGAGATTGAAAATAAGAACTTAAAGTTACACCTGGGCTAAACCATGTTGATTTCAGGGGAGTCAAATTTCATTTGTTGCAACAGTGTTATAGTTAAAAGGTGATGTTTCCCAGCTCAAGTCTAATTAGCAGTTTAAAAGTGAAGCTGATCAGGTATCTGTGTGCAATAAGTAAAAGCAAAGCATTCTCCCTGCATGCATAGAATAAAATTAACTTGACTCCCCCTGAAATCAACATGGTTTTGCCCAGGTGTAACTTTAAGTTCTTATTTTCAGCCTCTGAATCAGGCCCTTAGCATCTGACAGTGGACAGATATAGGAACTCTACTGCCACTGTGTTCAGAGCTTCGACTGCAGCAACGGTGAAGGTCTGAACCAATCCATCAGCCAGTAAGTATTAAAGTTGTGGGATTAGGCTATACTATCTCCCATGTTGGCTTTCTAATATACCTAGTACAATGTGTAGAATATTATATACTCGGTTCTTTACCAAATGATTAATGATACCTTTTCTCTGATTAGGGAATAACCAAATCAAGAAATTACCTATATTTATTTATTAAACTTTTTTTTTCAAAATTAACTAGTGAATATGCTATCAGCAAATCAGTCGATAAGAAACTCATTCTTAATTCCCCTTATTATGCAATTTTTATTTTTCATTTAAAAACAAATGACCATTCACTGGTCTACCCAATGTCCTTTCATTTACTCTCACATACATTGAAGTACGTGTTGGCTTGATCTTTAACCCATTCTATCTGCATGTTACTGTGGGTCCCCCATGGATCCTGCCAACAATCTTCAACACTTATATTAGGTGATTTTAAAATTACCATTAATAATTCTTCTTCTTCTGTTGTCTCTTATAATCTCTTTCTAACCTCATCCCTTGGCCTCTAACTCTTCCTCTCTTGAACCATAACCTTATTACATTCAAACTTTCCCTCACTAATTCTAGTTCCCTGCTGTCTTACTATGTAAACCTTCTCACATCCATAGAAATCCTAATACAGTTAATAATACCCGTTTTCTTAAATCTATGCCAAGTCTCTAATTTTTACTCTCCTGATCCAGCAGTATTTCACCCTAGCAGCTGCCCTTGATCAAGTGGCTTCCGCTATTCCTTATGTACCACCACAAAACCAATGTCAGTCATTGTCCTTGATTCTTCCTGCACAAGTAAAAACGCATTAATGTGTGGCAGCCTGTGTGTTCTACTGCTTAGTAACTGGTCCCACTCTTCATTGGAAACTCAAACTTCCTGTTCTTGACATTCGGTTGCTAGTAGATAGGATGTGATGCAGCTCGTAGTCAGCAGAAGTCCCTATTTTTGTCCTGCATCTTGTTGCCTAAGAATGGGATGCAATTTTTCTCTATTCCATTTTGCTGAGCGGATGGTCAGTGATATTTAAGGAACACATAGACTCATACTCAGTGCCTAGGAAAAGGATAATTACCTTGGTTCTTTGGGTCCTATGTATTTTCCCTTTAGGCTCACCTTTAGTGATTCATCATTATTGTCCGGGCTTACCTACATTACAGCTGTACGGTCCTGAAGTCTCCTAAACCATCTGCATGCTTTACCATCATGTACTACAGTGGAAAACACTCTAACTACCTAAACACCATCAGCAGGGTTTGGTTTCTTGCATAATTTGCCATCCTGCACTGCTACAGAGGTTTATCTGCTTGTGTTTCGTTCACATGTACTCAAAGTTTTCAGAAAATCTGGTGTACGTAGGTCATCCTGCATTGCTACAAAGACTTTACTTAGTTCTCTTGCTATGCTTTGCAGCTACCTGAATGCCTGCTTTATCCACTTCCTTTACATTCCACTACCTGGGTCTTAACCTAACCTTGTTGTTAACTGTTGTCTCATCATTTCTGTACTGATAGCTGTTTATTGGAACTTTGACCTGTCTGCTCCATACAAAAAGACAAAACCCACCATCAAGGTCCTTGGAGAACCCCAGGAGTGTGATAGACCTAACACCCTGATGCTCAGCAATGCCAAGTATTGCTATTTTCTCAAGAAATCCAAAACATATCTTCATTATTATTTTTTTTCACTTCTTTTCCGATTTTTATTCTCTTATTTATTTATTTATTTATAATCAGTTCTTTCTTTTATTGATCCACCTGGTTGCTCTTTATGCCTTGACATTTTACTTGCCATATGTTATGAATTTTAAAGATTTGTTCCAATATGGTCTCTCTTCTATTATTTAGGATTATTATACTTTTCCTATTCTAAAATCTTCAATGTTCACTTGAGCAGCTAAACATTAAACACTTAAAACTTTTGGTATGACTTTGTTTTTGTTATTTACTGTTTTATTTAAGCTAATGCTTTTATATTCACTGTTCTCTCAGCTATTTCATCCTCTAGCAATAATCCTTGTTCTTCTATTTTATTTGGATGGCTACTAGTTGTAATAAATTTGATCATTCACTGCTACATTTTATGCACCCCCTCTTTGCCTCTTCTGAAATGTCTTCCTCCATAATCTTATATTCCTTGGCATATTGCCTGTTATTTGATGGCTAACATGAATACCTTGGCATATGAATGATTTTAGGCAGCTGTTCCATAAAATGACCCAGCATTATAAATACTCGTAAATTATCATTGGCAGCAGTCAATCTGATTAGACTGTATTCCTATTATCCTCTGTTTTGTAGGGGGAAGAAAACTGATGATTATGTACCGTGGACCTGACTAGACTAGAGATGTCACGTCCTATCCTACGGCGTTACGTACAATTTATGTACGATCAGAGTTATGATGTGTAACATCTGCCATGCGCATGCTGTCGTTATTAAGTCTGGAAAAAGCCCAGTGTGATCATAAATTGTTAGGTTTATATATACAAGTATCAATGGTCCAAATCCAGACTTATAAATGACAGGTGACGCACAGTGTAAGCGCAAATCGCCTGTCATTTTGTACTGTGCAAACACAGTACAAGGAATTCCGCATTGGAGCGCAGCTGACTGATTGTGGGGCGGGCCCACTCACCTTGCGTATGAGATATAAATAGTGGGTGGGCATATAAATGGTGATCATACAGTAAGAGTGCTCCAAAGCCCTTATCCTTTTCTTATGTGGCCTAGGTAGGGTTCTGCATGCAGAAGGTCTGTATGTGTGAGGGGAAAGCAGGGGGGTAAGTAACTTAGGGCCGAATGCAGATTATCGGTGTTTAGCGTTTTTTCCTACTGCGCATGCGTAGTATATTTTTTACATTATCTACGTATCTTTGCCTTACGCAGATTGCGTAAATGCGGTCTTTCATGTTACTTTGGGACACCTATGAGGCTAATACTATCTACAATACATGCGTAATACATTCATTGAATAGACCTCATGTCTCATGGGTAAACAAAACAACTACTGAAATGTATTAGAGTCTAACACATCAAAGAAGATAATTATTTTATATATAAATGGCATTTATGGCACAAAAAACATGTACTGAAATTCCTGTAGGTTAATTTTTGTAAGCAGTGACCTTTAAGACTGTTTCATGTGTAAAGAAGCGTTGTAGATTCGGGATATTTTTCTGTTTTTCTCTGAAGAAATTCTCGAATGTAGACTCCCAAGAGAACAATAATTTTGTATTGGTTTATTCATGTTTATAATTAAATGAATGCTAAATGGGATAACTGAACAAAATTCAATCTAAAACAGCAATAAGATTAGGAACTCTTTTGTTACTTTGCAGGGTAAATCTACACACACACACAGACACACACACACACACACACACACACACACACACACACTCACACTCCTTCTGTTAACAGAAACTGAGTGAATATTGGTTTGTAGGAAAACAATTTTGTCATTGACTCCAGATTTTGCATTGCAAGGATTAGCTACCCAAGTACTTTTTCAAAGGGTGGGGATTGTGCTCTTACAGGAATAGGGCCCATTTTTGACTTATTTGTTGATGACAGAGGACTTTATAAGCAGCATTATGGAACCTATCCAGACATATACCAGTACCATTGCACATCTCTGCATACCTTTGCGCTCATGCATGCCCAGAACAGAATCAGCTATTTAGAATCAAACGTAATTCATCCCTGGAATTGCCTGTATTCCAGCAGTCATTATGGGGGAGGGAAAGGGTGTATACTGTAAGGGCCCTGCCCGCATTCATATGTTAGCAGAAGTACACAAAGTTAACGGGTGAATACTTGCACAGCCACAGAGCATGTATATGTCCAGGAAGATACGGTTTTATTACACCATTGTAGGAGTGCTTAGCTCAGGGTTGCCTACTTTCTGTCTCTTCCCCCTGGGAGATCTCATTTATCATTTATTGATTTATCGCATCATTAAGCGTCACACTCTAAAGATCAATACCGTATGACGAATATCATGTCACCAAATCCAAATGATTTAATTATTTAGAGCTGGATCCAAACTTAAGAAAGAGCTTGAAATTAAGAGAGGAAAATTACTCCTGGGCTAAACCATGTTGATTGTATGGGAGTCATATTTCATCTGTTGCAAACAGTATTAGAGATGAGAGGTGATGGTTCCTATCCCAAGTCTAAATAACAGTGTGATAGTAAAGCTGGTCAGTATCTGTGTGCAGTAAGCAATTCAAAGATATATCCTTGCATGCAAAGAATACAATTACCTTGACTCTCCCTGAAATCAACATGGTTTTGCCTAAGTGTAACCTTTTTCTCTTATTTTAAGTTCCTTCTTAAGACTGGATTTAGTCCTTAGTTATGACTATATAATATTTTATTGACATTTGTATTGTTATATAACAGATAATACTGGTATGCTCAGGGGCGTTTTAAGAAGTGAGGAGGACCTTTGCAGGATTTGCACATGCCTTCCCCCCCTTACCTGAGACAGAACTGTCTGTCCTGTCCTGATTTGCGGGCCAAAATGGCGCGGGGCTTACAGCGCCGTTAGGCCCTGCCCCCTTTTAACCCGCAAATCGGGACAGTCCCACCGCAGGAGAAAGGGGACTCATTGGGCATCTATTTCTTCCCTCTGGAAGATCTTAGAGGAAAGAAATAGATGCTTATTTGCCTCCCTTCCCCTGTCAACCCAGGGTGCAGGATGCATGCCACAGGGCCCCCTGTTCTGAGGGGCCCATCTGCACTGCATACCCTGCACCCATTATAGATACACCTATGGGTATGCTCCATATTCAATATCCATTTCTACTACACATACAAGAGTATGCTTAAGTATGGCTGACTGGGGAAGTAAATAAACTTTATTTACACAGCTTCTTTATGTGCACTAATAATATTCACCATTTCATGACTCCAATAACTTTGCAGAAGAAGGAAAGATGAAATGATAAAGATGAATGTCATTGTTGAATAAGTATACATGACTTTAAAGCATCATGCTTATTCTATTATATAAAATATTTTCCCATAAATGCACACATAATTTATCAATGCACACACTGTATTTTACACTTCACAAGCCTTTAT
>WWET01000612.1:333814-346089 GCA_011038615.1 Limnodynastes dumerilii
TAATATTTATTTGTCTTGTAATGTCAGAAATACAGAAGAACCATATTTAAAACAGCAGAACTAAATTAAAAATCTAGAAACTATATTACATTTCCAATATAAATTATTGTCACAGAACCTGGTATTAAGGCATACAAAATATTAAACTAATAATAATAATAATAATAATAATAATAATAATAATAATTATTATTATTATTATAATAATATATTATATTATTATTATTATTATTATTAACAATGATGATAATAATAATACATATACATATACATTTATTTATAGATTGAGCATACTTAATTTAGATTCATGTTTTCAAGTTGCAATGGAGATGTGGAATAGGTCTACTTCTACTGGCACTCCATTGTATCATTTGTCTTAATTATAGTGCTTCATTAGTACTAATTTTACTGGACAATACAATATTATAAACTACAATTACCTTTTGTTTTAGTTTGCTTATCAAAACAGAAATGCATTGTTATAGAAACAGTGCATTTACACGCTAAGCCAACTGTCCTCGCAGTATTAGTGCACAGCTTTTAATGGCTACATAAAACTCATCAGGAGGTCTTATAATGTGATAGTTGCCAAGATGAAATTGCCAGTGATAAACAAACACAAAAGGAATGCTATTCACAGCTGATTAGATGGACATGGGTTTCATCTAAAAGCAAAGGAGTTAACTAGTTCAGTGATAACAATAACAGAGATTCTCTGTAAATTTCATAGCAAAAGTCCAAATCTAAAAAAATATTATTCAATAACTTATGTATTGTTCCAACTTAATGTTCAAGCACCATATTACATTATATAACATTACTTAACTGAATTAATTCATTGATCGACCAGAGCAGTGTTTATGTTGTGGTTTGTCTTTAGCCTATCCAAGTAAATGTATTAGTTTTATCTAAGGCCCTTCATTTGGCAGTGTATTGGAAAAAAATAAATAGATTTTATAGAATTTTATTGTATTTCTATAGAAATGGGCAACCTCAGAAATGTAAGCCAATATATAGCTGACTATTTTTCCTAAGAATAGGGATACCAAAAATATATATATTGTGTGTCACACATTTGAAAAATTAAATGACACAGTTTTGTGAGGAAAAAGTTGAAATATGGGCTAGATTGTAGGCTTACTGCCATTACTTTGATGGGTTATTATTATATATTTTTTATTGTTATGGACATTCTAATATCTTGGTTTTTTTTGGTAATTCTTTTTAATCAATGTGCTTGATTCATGGAATTTCTCTTCTCTCTTCGCATACAAATGTTACAATCCCTATGTACCCAGGACATAGCTCTTTACTGGTTCACTTCCTATTTATCTAATCGCTCTTTCTGTGTTTGCTTTTCTAAATCAACCTCCCCTGCTCTTCCCCTATCTGCTGGAGTACCACAAGGTTTGGTGTTAATTGCTCTTCTCTTTCTATACCACTTCCATTGGACAGCTAATAAAATAATTTGGATTACAGTATTATCTCTATGCAGATGATACACAAATATACCTGTCCACTCCGGATCTCTCACCAACTGTGTTGGCCCATGTAACTGAATGCCTCTCTGTCTGACTACATCTTGGATGTCCTCCTGCCATCTCAAACCAAGTCTATCAAAAACAGAACTAACAATATTTCCACCTGCAAATAAAAGCTATACAATTTGTCTATCTATTTCTGTTGACAAAGCTGAAATAATAATCATAAAGCATAAATGCTTAGGTGTCCCCATTGAATTTGAAGTGTTCTTTGTTCCCCACATACAGCCTGTTATACACATCTTAAAAACATTTCCATAAATATCTTACACAAGGTACTGCAAATATTCTCATTCATGCACTAATCGTCTTCCGCATTGTTTATTGCAATGCTCTCCTTATTGAACTCAACATTATAAATTTACCCCCCCCCCCCTTCCCGCACACAGTCTATATTGCCTGTGCCTGCAGCAGCTAGACTGATTTTCCTTGCAAAACGTTCTTTGAGCTGATCCAGTCTGTCAATCTCTACAATGGTCATCTGTATTTTACATAATCAAATGCAAAATCTCTTAGCCTAAAAAGCCATCAACAAGACTGCACCCACACACATATCCTCACTCATCTTAAGATATCCCAGCATGCTCTGTCATATCTTCACAGGGAATGCTATTCAACACTAAACAAATGCTCTGATGCCTGGTTTCAGGACTTCTCCTGGGCTGCATCAACTCTCTGAAATAACCTACCTTGCCCATTAAGACTATCCTCTACTCTGAACTTTCAAGCACTCCCTTAAAACTCACCTCTTTAGACAAGCTAACCAAATTCCTCAAACTTCTTCTTATCATTTGTATACTTTATCTACAACTACTTGGCTATCCAGATTTCCTTTCAGTTACATGATGAACAGAAACTTGTACACTCTTTTTTTCCATACTAAATTTTTTCTTAGTGTCCTGCTAACACTGCTGTTTGACTACAGAGCTCTGAGCACTTTTACCATACAAGCTGTCTGGTCCAATGTATGATATATAGCACTTGTCCTTATCTATCACTCCCCAATGTCCAATAGAAGGTTAAGGTTGTGAGCAAGGCCCTCTCACCTACTCAGTCTGTCTGCTCGCTCCCAGTCTAGTTATAATGGGCTGGATCCAGACCTAGTTAAGTTCTTGAACTTAGTTACTCCTGGGCTAAACCATGTTGATTGCAGGGGAGTCATATTTCATCTGTTGCAAACAGTATTAGAGTTGAGAGGTGATGTTTCCTATCCCAAGTCTAAATAACAGTGTGATAGTAAAGCTGGTCAGTATCTGTGTGCAGTAAGCAATTCAAAGATACATCCCTGCATGCAAAGAATACAATTAACTTGACTCCCCCTGCAATCAACATGGTTTAGCCCAGGAGTAACTAAGTTCAAGCACTTAACTAAGTAATAATAATAATAGATTTAGCAGATAAGTGCCTTCAGAATTATCTTCAGTAATATCATGATCGCAAAAGTGGACTTCCAAATGTGTAGTCTATGTTTAGCAGTGTCCTTGCAAAAAAAATAGATGTACAAGTTGAATATAATCAGTCAAGTGCTGTAACATATTGAATTGAAACGTTTTTCCAAGCTGACCATAAAGCTACTCTTCCTTTGAAGAGAGAGGCCCTGCTTATGATTTGTCTAAACAAACAGCTAGCCAAACTCAGGAGATCAAACCATCCAACACTCCCAACAAATAGTCAGATTCCGTAGAGGCTATAAGGCATTTAACAGTGCACAAAGCCAGTCATTTGGAAAATGAATTTGCATAACCAAAATTGACCCAATTTTTTTATATAAGTATACTTTGTTTGATGGCTTATTTCAGATCTATATTTACTATAGCTAATACTAATTTATAGAAAGACTGCATGTAACCTGTCAATGTGGTAGATATATAAAACAAAACCAATCCATTGTTTAATACTGTAAACTCGTTCAACTCACTTAAAGTCCTGGGACAGAGCTGAACAAATCTACATTTTAGGTTAAGTTATTAATATTTATTTTACTTTATTCCTAGGTTTCAAAATCTCACTTTCCTTTTCCAAGATTGACATGAGAGTTTCTAGGTCAACAGTTACCTGTATGCCAACAGTTGGCACTACAAGATCCCCAGTGGAACAAATGTCTCTCACAATCAAGATCCAGATAGAAAGCAGTGTGAAAATGAGATCTAGGCGGTCTGGCATCTATTGGGATACATGACGGGAGCGTTTGAAATCTAGAAATATATATATTTTTAAATTTGTATGAAAAAATTTAATAAAACAATAATTTTTAGTGTCTGATATTCCCTTGCAATATGTACTGTGGGAATTACTCAATACAGTGGTTTCTTTATAACTGAGAATACATCAGATAATTACATTAAACTTATATTTAAATGCAGCACTGAAAAATTTAATGAATAATACTATACAATTTCAATGCCACTTACAGAACATTTACTAGCATATAAAATGACTTAATTGAAGATGAAGAGGACCCCCTACTGTTGTGTAGAGTATGAATGAAGAAAGCATTAGGCATCTAATTGGGAGTAGTCCTGTTTTTATCAAATAGAAAAACATTAGAAGCATTTTGGGATCATTTATTTCTGGTGTAAATAAACAGGCCACATGGATCATACTTTTTTTTTTTTTTTTTTACTATAACTATGGGTCTCTATTTGTTTCTTACTTTTATGCACCCCACAGAGGGATTTACTGAAACATTATGCTTTTAGGATCTCATTTATAACAAATCCAAATGCAAGGAAGATTTCTGCACCTTCAAAAAACATGTTGCTTAATCGTAAAATGTGCTGACAGATTTAGTGTTGGAAGGGAAGAAAAGCCCAAACTGACAGTGTTACAATAAAGATGCTACACACCTACAAAAGCTCTATGTCCATACATGCAAAATAATAGCTTTTATTTATCTGCATATTTTTGAAAATGAAGTTTTATAAAGATAGTGCTAAAAAAAAAACACATTGGGCCTGATCCAGAACAACGCCTCGGAGCGAATTTACGTGTGGCTGAGACGTAAAATCGCTATTTTGTATGCACTGCGCATGCACACCATAGAAAATACGCACATTAACGTAGCGTAATTGTGAACATATGGGCCATTCACGTATTTGTCACGTAAATACTTACGTGTGGGCGTGCCAATTTTACGTTTGTCCAAATTACGTTTGAAATACGTGAAGTAGGCGGGGGGTTTCTATTTAAAGTGTACAGTATGGGCGTGCTTAGCTGCGTAAATTCGTTCAGCCCATACGTGTGCATATGACTGCGGTTACGTTGGAAAAAGTTAAGGTAGGGTTTGGGAAGCGTATCTTGACAAAATACGTCCTTGCAAGGGGTGTGCCGAGGGGAGTGTAGCAAATTTACGCGCACGAAAATACACTCCGCGAATAAACGTACGGCAAACGTAGTTCTGGATCTACCCCATTGTTTTAATATGTTCAGATTAGCTCTATACATAAAGATAGATATACAATCATCACCACTGTTCAAAAGAATTTTGTATATTTGCAGTAGTTTACAAACATTAGGGGTTATTTCTACCCAAAGTAGAAAAAACCCTAATGTTTGTGAACTTCACCTCCCCTTTATTCCCGTTTCGGAAGTGTTATTACAGTGGTAAATTATTAAATTGTGGTTCTCCAGTACAATAATCTTTCATTTTCAAGACCATCGTCTTCCGGCAGTTTGCATTTTGGAAAGTGGCTGATATGCGACTCCTGCAGTTGTAAAGACTCCTCCGCCGAAAGATAAGTAATGTTACCTAACCCTACCCTTTACCCAAAACCTCCCTTTCTCACAGCCTAACCCTAACCTTCCCCTTCTTTAGTCCTTACTCTAACCCTCCAGGCCCTGCAGTATAACCCTAAAACTCTATACCCCACAGCCGACCCCTAACTTTCACCTAAAGCGTAAACCCTATACGCCTTCTATCCCTGATCACTGCCTCTGTTTCTTGCTATTGTGAATAGGGAAATAGATACCCATTCCCAGTAGTCATTTTCTAATTCAGCTGTTGGCTATATCATGCTGGAATTCAGTCCCTCGGACCAGCAACCACATCCCGGGTTAATAGTTTTAATAGATTAAATCCACTCCAAAGTCTGTGCTTACAAGTAGAATATTCAATTTTAAATGAAGAAAACCGATAAAGAAATTAAACACGCTGCTTATACTTTCCAAATGATCCTTTTATGTCTTTGTTAAAACAATAATGTAATAAAGATAGTTTACACAGAGCAGCAGAAAAATGTATATTGTCTTCTTGTGTTGCAAACTTGCGCATTAGCCTTTGGGCAAACAAAGGGGACCTGATTCACACTTAAGAATTTTTGTGTTTTTAGGTGTGTATTTTTAAGAAGGGATAGTAACTTTTGTATGCTATTTACGTTGGACTTAGGAACGTCTTAACTTAAAAGGGGTGTGCCGTGAATAATTAAGACAGCAGATACGAAGATTGGGTGGAGGGAGGCAGTTAAATGACCAAAAGGAGGTGCGGTTATGCAGACACGTTCGTTATTCCACTGGTGCTCCAAAACCCACTGGATCTAGCCTTCTGTACGTAAGTGGGGTGTCTGGGAGGAAGGGCGCTTGCGCTCTTCAAATGTTACGGTCGTTTTACACGCGTATCTCATATTGTACAGAACTAAGTTCCGTTCGACAAGGAAGTTCTTCCTCTCCACCCACAAAGAATATGCAAAGTGGGTTTTACGTGCGGATCATCAATCAGGGGGACTGCTGATCCGCATGTTTGAGTTTATGCAGATATATAAGAAGGAAGATTTGACCTTTGTAAAACACGAGTGTGGTTAGGAAGATTGTAGCAGAATTTGTTTGGAGGATTAGAACCTGGTGTTGTTTGGGTTTTCTCTTAATTTTTCTCTTTGTGATGATGTACAGCATGTCAAATGTATTCATCATTATGCAGACACATATACACATACACACATGTAATAGTCATAAAAACACAATTGGCAAAACATACAGTTGCAAACAAATTGGCACCCTGCAAGCTACCATACATGCAAATCCTGAGCAGGCTGAGTGCGATCCAAAAGCATGCACAATAGTACTTCAGTATGCCTATGCGAGAACAGCATGTAGCGTGTTGGCACAAAGCAGTCAGTCTTAATGACTTGACCATATAAAATCCACAAGCACAGGGCAGAACATGGTAAGGAATACAGAAGCTGAAGGTTTTGAATAGTGTGAGAACTAACGTTGCAATGTGAAAAATATATACACATTTTTTTTTAAGATGACATTATTTCATGCATGCTAATGCTGCAATGAGCATCAATATATTTTTCTATGGGTTGGATAACTATTGCAGGAGCAGCCGGTCAATCCGATTTAGAGATGAAATATATTAGTAATAGTTAGGGACAGCAGAGCAAGAAATTCCATGTTTATGTCATCTTTGCCATTCTAACATAAAAAAATGTTGGGTTATAGGAAGAATGTATGGAGAGTGTGTAGGTGTTTGTGTCAAGGGTGGTGTCATAATTAGATAAGAAATATTCCCCATCCTACCTGCCCAATGGAGGATATGTAAAACGGCATTTTGGAAACTTGCAAACTGCTGGATGGTGCACTGGGCTAAGATTTAGTGCTATGTTCTTGTGATGCCTGAGCAGCTGAATGGACAGAGGTAAAATGTATTAGCTATAGTTAGGAAGAAGCAAGTAAACTTTTATGTTTGTTAAATCTCTGCTTGTTGGAATATATTGGAGGACAACACAGAAGCCAATGCTTGCACTTACAGTGAATGCAAGTTCAAATAGAGCCGCCATCAGAAAATGCAGTGCCCGTGACACAGTGGTGGGGCCCGCCCCATGTGACATCATTGGTGACATCACATAGGAGCAGGGTGCCGCGGATCTGCTTTAACAGCGGGCCAGTGTGCGGGGAAGCTCTTTCCTGTGCATTGGCCCGTTACTGAGCAGCTCTGAGCAGCAAGTATGGGCAGTAGGATACCGCAGATACCTGCTGCTGCAGAGCTAAGTAACTATCGGCGGGCCTCCATCATCTCCGGGCCTGGGACAAAAGTCCCGGCTGTTCTACCCTGATGGCGGCCCTGAACAACATAATAAAATAGTGACACAACACAAGCATGCTAAGGGGTACTAATTCACTGGAATCATATCCATTTCCGTATACTAAAAACGTATTGGTAATAGATTCATCTACTTTAATACAAAGGGGAAAATAATACGTAAGCCATAAAACAATAAGCCTTTTAAATTAACATTGCATTCAATTTAATACAATTTAATACATTTGAGTTGTCCAGAACAGAGAACCTATTTCAATTGGCATTTGTGAATTCATTTTGCATATGTATCTCAAACTTCTGTTTTCAATATATAATTTACTGAAAATAAACAAATAAATCCCCTTTTGTACCAGAACCCTATAGATAGGCAAGTAGATGCAGCACAAGAAAACACTGAGGCACTACAAACCCCCAAAATCACAGCAAACAATTATTATAATAATATGTTGTGTATAATGCTCTTTTTCATTTGGAATAAATGAAAGTGGGAATTGCACTAACCAAGGAAACATCTAGAAAGACATTGCATGCATAGAACATGTAACTTGTAGAGGCAATGCACTGCATACTGAATAAACACTGTTGCTTTATTTATATTAAAGCAGCTATATACACAGATGAACAATCTGTTGTGATTTCTTTTCACATAGATCACTGCGGCAGGCTATAACTAAACTTTAAGCGGGTGCTATTCCCATGTTTTTCCTTCAGATTTCTATTATTGATTTATAACATGTCAAGAACGCATGGTACATAATTTAGGACAGCATTCAGATTTCTGAAAAGGGGACATTATCCAAATACTAGGATTAGCTCTTTGCTAAATGTGCAAGTACTGCAGCTCCAGGACATATCTGGATTCAGCGATCCATCCTGGGAGAATTTCCGATAGTACAGAGGATATGCAAAGCACCCTCCATATAAAGCGCTGTACCCATTTTACCAGAGAACAGCGGGGAAGTTTTAAGGTAGGGGTCTCTTGTCAGAAGCATCATAAGTCTGATCTGGTTCTTAGTGAGCTGAGAGGTTTTAGAAAGCTTCTCTGAGCTCTCTATGCAGTTTTTTTTATTTTATAGTGTGTAAAAAGAAGGAAACAGTATTTTCTGTATTTACATTTTTTTGTTTTTGAATAAATATTAATACAAATATAATAATACATGGAGAACCTTTTATCCTATAGAAGAAGGTCCTAAAAAGGGAAAATAGAGACAAATATTTGTAGTAACAGATGTTTAAAATCTGGAACCTAAACTTGAGGAATGTTGGTGTCTCGAAAACTTAGATTAACTTTAATTTATTCTTAATACTACTTTTTTATTAATGTATATTCCAAATCATTATATTATATGTGCATGATTTGAGCAAAGGTGATTATATATGTTTAATATTGTGGCATTTGATTCTGCATTTTTCCTGTGTTGCATTTAATCCACTATATTTATTTGTCCCCTCTTTGTTTTTAGTTTTTTATCGTCCGGAACCATTAAAACTTGTAAGTCTACAAAACGATGGAGCTTGATCGCCTTTGTAAACGATTGCCACTAATGTTCAGAAGAAAGCTATGGACAAAGGATTTGTTTCTATTAATTTTCATCTGTTAAGTGTCTTTTTATTGTGCCTGTTTTTTTTTTTTTTGATAAATGTTACAGCTGTTAATAGTCAATTAGTCTACATTTGAAAAAACAAATCCGGTAAATTACATACATAATTATTGAACAAAAATCTTGATAAAGTATGCAAATTAGCATTGCCTTATAAAAACTGGCAGTGGTTTTATATTGCTGCTTTCCATGCCATACAAAGAATCGCTGTGTGAAGATAATACCTATAAAATGCCCCCCGTGCTTACAATTTATGCTTAAATTACAGTGTTGCATAGCACAAGGTTCAAATTCAGAGCCAGCTGCAGAGTACTGCATGCCCTTGCCCCAGCCATCCAAATGCCTGTTTCTCTGTCTGCTAATAAAAAACCTAGTGATGTGTCTGATCAAATCCTAGAAGGGCAATGCTTCTAGCAAAGTGACCATCACATTTCCCTAATATATTGTTATGGTGTACAACAAATGGTATACATTTACTGTTTTTCCATAGTACTCATTTAAATCAATGCCGTAAAAACTGTAAATTTAAAGGGGAACTGTCATTAATACATTGGTGTATAAAATTAAACACTGTCAACTGTTTAATTAGATGAAACATGCATATTTTTTAAATATATTGTATGCATTATTTTTATTTTATTATTATTATTTTTTTTTACAACACAGTATTTTATGTATTTGCCAATGGTGTGGTTGGCATATATAAAAGCTATTTTGTCTAAACTATATTCACAGAATGCTTGAAATAAAATATATATATTTTGTAATTTTTTGGGGAAAAAAAAACATCTTTAAACACAAGAAATTCTTCATAGTAGTTATCAGAGCATAGAATATATTTTTAAGTGATTTTTCCCCTTTAAGTGAAACAACCATTATGGTTAAATGATACATGTGCACCAGCAATGCAATAATCTGTGCTCATGAACTGCTATCATACACATCTGTGAGTGTCTTAGACAACTGTAATGTCAGCTATTGTGCAAAACAGATTGTCATGAATGTGATTCTGCTTTTGTCTTACTTTTCCAATATAGTTCATTTGATTTACAAATTCAAGTTTGTTTAAGGAAATTACTGGTTTATTATCTGTAAAAAAAATAAAAGCAAAAACATTATTATTGTATAATTAGTTAGCATTTTTACCATATGCAAGGTACGCTTACTAAAGATATCCGCACTACAAAACTGTATTTACCGGTTTATGTTCAAATATATGTTTTGCCACCCTGTGCTACATTTGTTTGGATGATCTTAGCTGTGATTATACAGCTTTAACTGTATTTATACACTGGTTTAATGTCTGTATCCAGAGTTGTATGTTTGTTTTATTAGTCTTCTGCAACTTAATTTACATGTTTATTTTAATAAAAGTGTTTTGTATGTATTGGTAATAACTGGGTGCAATTGTGTCTACCTGATTAATTTAGAAATGCCTTCTGTTACCGCTTGACAGACTGGTGTTCGTTTCGCTAACATCCTCTTGTATATGCAGTCGTGTCTTCTCTTCCATACAACTGTACTATTCTTAAAGGACATTTAAAGTGATTGTTCTATATCATTCATACGCACAATACAATCATTGGGCTGGATCCAGACCTAGTTAAGTGCTTGAATTAGTTACTCCTGGGCTAAACCATGTTGATTGCAGGGGAGTCATATTTCATCTGTTGCAAAAAGTATTAGAGTTAAGAGGTGATGTTTCCCATCCCAAGTCTAAATAAGTGTGAAAGTAAAGCTGGTCAGTATCTGTGTGCAGTAAGCAATTCAAAGATATATCCCTGCATGCAAAGAATACAATGAACTTGACTCCCCCTGAAATAAATATGGTTTAGCCCAGGAGTAACTAATTTCAAGTACTTAATTAAGTCTGGATCCAGCCCAGTATCCCAAAAACAATGGGCCATATTCAGAGAACCGTATTTGCGGGGATTGACGTGCCTATTTTCAGGATCGGATCAACTGCACATGTGTAGTAACTTTATTTACGTAAGTTATGTTGAATATACGCTCGTAAGTACTTTAGGAATGGGCATGTGAATCGCAGTGGGTGGGGGGAGGCATTTAAACGAACGCATGGAGGCGTGGTTACAAAGAATCGCACGGACGGAGGACATATACGCCCGTAAATACACACGTAAAGAACAGACTCGTAAGTCCCCGATAGCGCGTCCAGGAGAGAGGAGTGTTGGGGTTGTTTGTGGGTGTTTCCTTGCTCTGGCAGTGCGTATAATTGCGTACATTAAAAAAACAGATCTCTGTATACGGCCAATTTTATTATATTTTCTCCCAAGAGGGTCTTGGCTTTATGACATTCAATTATTATAGTATGATGGTACTATCTTTTCATTTACTAACTGCTTAAAGAGGATATTTCCTAATCCCTATTATTTCTAGCTGCTCTAGCATGGTACTGTCTGCTGCCTAAAAATAGAACAATATAATAAGAGGTTAAAAGCACAAAAGAAATAAAAAAGATAATAATGGACCAGATTCAGATTTCCGTGCGACTTACGTAATGGGGTACACAATATACAAATATTGGGGCAATACCTGAAACGGGCACATGTGTATCTAAAATATCTCTGCATTTGCTTTTTAACATATGAATGTTTGATAGATAGATAGATAGATAGATAGATAGATAGATAGATAGATAGATAGATAGAATTTTCTATATTAGTGACTTGGGGCCTGATCCAGACCTACGATGTAGCGCTCAGCGTTACATCGTGGGACTCACCCTGACACTCCCCCTGCCCTATCGTATTTACACTCCCTTACGCCGGCTGAAGGCTACCCTAACTTCAGCCGGCGTAAGGGAGTGTAAATACGCCAGGACGGCGGCGTTAGTACGATAACGCCGCCCTCCCAGCCTCATTATCCTCCCTCCCTGCACTAACCTCAGCGTAGTAATGCTGGGAGACGCCTCCTCCAGCGTTAATACGCTGGTGCTACGGACGCCCGATCCACAATCGGGCGTTGCCGAAGTTACGCCGGCCAACATCTGCCCGGTGCATGCGTGGATCGGCTTTTCAGCCGATCTTACACCTACGCCCGCCGTATTAACTATGGTGGGCATCGCTCTGGATC
>WWET01000612.1:346737-359316 GCA_011038615.1 Limnodynastes dumerilii
CATATTTGAGATGAGGCCTTACCAATGATTTATATAGTGGCAAAATTACACAATCTTCCCTTGCATCTATGCCCCTTTTTATGCATGCTAATACTTTATTGGCCCTTGCAGCTGCTGCTTGACATTGAGCACTATTGATGTCTTCTGTCTTCCTCTGCGGCGCTCCTGTCCCTCTCCACGGCATCTGCTCTGCGTGTCACTTGATCGCTGGTAATACAGGGCTCCTACGGGAGCCCTGTAGGACCAAATCTCTTTACTTGAATGGCAGTGACCGTATAACTTAGGGTCACTGCTATTACAATCGGCCAAAGGGATTCTCACCGGGGGCCCGGAATCTATGTCAGCACCAGGTGTTCACTAGAGCCTCTAGTGGTGAGGATAGCCTGGGCTGCTGGTCTGACAGGTCGTGCCCCCGGCGACAGTTCCAGAGGGGTACTGCAGCGTAGTTAATGCTAACAGGAACCCAGGTACTCACTGGAACCCTTGCATACACGGTAATAGATAAGTAACACACACTGAAACTCTCAAAAACAGTCATGTGGTTTTTAATGCAAAATACTGGAACCCTCATACACAGTACTGCAAAGATGAATGTACACACAAAGCCTTGTAAATAATATACAATAAATGAGTATACCAATATGAACTCAATTGCAGGGGAACAATGGAGGAGGATGATACTAGCACTGGAAGTGTTACAGGCTGAACTCCTAATCAGGAAGGTATACAAAATAAGGGTGCTGCAGCAAAGGCAGAACTTGGTGCAGTCCCAGGATGGAACAGGGGACTGAGCTGACAGGATGTCAAACAGCACTATAGGTAAAGACAGATGGAACAGTCTACCAAGTAACAACACTGCAAGCTGGAATATACAGCTGAGCAAAAGCTCAATACACACTGAAGATGACACACACACCCGACAGACCGGAGCAATGTGAGATGGTAACCACATGCACGCACCACTCAGGAGTGGGGTAAAGACCGTAACCTGTCCGGGGCTGAAGCCGCCAGCGGGAGTAGCGAACTACTCTCGCCGCGCACCTCACCACACAGGGGGTCAACAACAATAACAGAGGGTATCAGGAAAGCAAGGGGTACACACCAGGAACACACTGCAGACTGAAAACTGGAAACAATTATCTTGTGTACCTAAAATAAAGTCATCTTTAATATCCTTCTGATATTATATTGTTACTCAGATTATTTTGTACATTTATATTTAATTAGACTTTAACAAAACCCTATCCAAATGGTAGGTAGAGGGAGCTGTAGATGTAGCTTATCTAGATTTCATTAAGGCTTTTGACACAGCAGACTTTTAAATAAGATGGAACCTTTGGGAATGGACTCAAAGATAGATGGATAAAATATCGGTTACAAGATAGACAACAAAGGGTTGTAGTGAAAAAAAATCCCTTTTGGGGATGGTAAGGTAACCAGTGTAATTTACCAGGGATCTATAATTGGACCAGGTCTATTTTATATCCTTATTGGTGATGTTGCCTGTGGTATCAAGGAAAATATGCTTTTTTTACAAATAACACACAGATATGTAATAGTGTAGACACACCAGGAGGGGTACAAAAAATGCTAGTGATAATCTAAGTAGACTGGAAAAATGGTCAAGAGTGTGACAACTGCAGTTTATTGCCAAAAAATACAAAATCATACACTTGGGGTGCAAAAAGCCAAAAGCTCAATATATCATGACGGGCACTACATTAGAAACTACTGAGAAGAAAAGGGATCTAGGAATCACAATTTCATGAGACTTAAAATTAGCCAAGCAATGTAACAAAGCAATGAGAAAGGCAAGTCAGATGCTTGGACGCATAGGGAGAAGAATTAGTAACAGAAAGAGAGACGTAGTAATGGTTCTTTATAAATTATTGGAACAGCTTTACCTAGAATATGGTGTTCAGTTCCGGAGGCCATATCTTCAGAAAGACATACAATACATTAGAAACTGCAAAGAAGAGCAACTAAAATGGTACACTTTGAGAAAGAGGTTCCATCCTTGAAACGCGTCAGCGGTGATTCCGGACTCCCCAGCGTGTCTCTCGGCTCCTGACATCTCTGGCTCCCTGATCTTGCCGGGTACGATAGCCTTTTTGCATAGGGGGACGGTTTTTTATTGATTTTATCAGAGCATTATATCTCTGATTTCATTTTAGTCCTATTTATTTATTTGGTGTCTAATTCATGTTAATAAATGTTATATTTTAACTTTGTTCTTTTCATTTTCATATAAACTTGTGGAGAGAAAATGCATTGCTGAAGCTGCACCTTTCTTAAAGAGACAGTTCATCACTGGACCTTCCTTAAAGAGACAGTCCACTATTGGTCTTTGAGGAGATAGTGGTTTGTTTTAGAGTGCACACCTAGTCCCATTTAATGTTTTGTATTAAAAATTTTCTGAATTTTTTGGGGTAGTTCTATACATTGCGCTATTCTGAAGAAAACTATTTTATATACCATTTTAGTTGCCATTGAGGGTGTAGGATCCTCATTGTTTTCTCCAGCTGCAGTGGTTTCAGCGCGGCCAATTCTGATTTTCCATTTTAAAATGGTACATGGCCTGTGTCACAGTGTCACAGAATGAGATCTCTGCACTAAGGTGCGATGGTAAAGTCTGACTGAGACCAAGGAAATACTTAAATAAACTAGGAAGAATGAGAATGAGGTGTCTAAGGAGGTTGCTCTTGCAAGCGCTGGGAAAACACAATTCGGGAACAGATGCTGAAGGCACAATGCATTTTAGGCCTCACCCCTTTAACAAGTGATCATAGATAGCAAAAAGTCAGGGGAGGTTGACCGAAAGACCCCCATTTTCATGCTACCAGTACCAGGCTGTACCAGTCATGAGGTGCAGAACCACAGAGGAGCACCCGCAGCAGGAGGTCCCCATCATGATTCCAGCAAGTCACAAACCAGTTGAGCTGGTTTCTTCAATAACATTGGTCCTGCAAAGATCAAAGCAAGGTATTAACCAAACACTTACTGTACAATCTGTATTTTCGCCTCACCCACCATGTGTATCTCGTACGTATGGTGAGCGGGCCTGCCACACATGCAAATAAAGATTTCCATATTGGAACGCAGTATTGGTGGGTTCCATTCCGATGCAGAAGTTCTTGTCCTGCACGTGTGCACCGTGCATAAGTCACCTGCTGTTACCAATTCTGCCTCAGACCCAATGCCCAAGATCTTCCTGAGAATTAGGCTGTGTGTACATGCTTCAGAGTAAATATATGCAAGCGTACAGAAATACATTCTAGGAAAAACAATGATTACATAGTAGCAGCTCGGTGAGATAAACAGCTGGTCATTATAAAATAAAAAACCATTACATTCACAACTGGGTATTTGTATTACAGTTGTATTTTTATTTTGATAAAATGTTATTACTATTCCACATAATTATGTGTAAACAGCCAGTTGAAAGCTATGACAAAGTGATTACACAAGACAGTCTAAATGGGCTACTAATTACTTATTGTGTACCAGTATGAATAGCTTTTCTGTGTGTCCTTTTCACGGTATTGCGTAATGACCTTACCCCAACACTGATGGAGCAAGAGATGGCTCGACCATACAGACAAGACTGTGTGGAAAATTAGTTCCTTAACTAAGAGTCACATGATATATCAAAAATAAATAAAAGCAGAGGAGTAGGGAGTTCACCTATTCACACTGTGTCAGCTCTGCAGCTCCCAAAATGAAAATAGTAAAAAGGTTACAAGGTTAGTTTTGAAAGTTTATTTGGGATGATCTGAGCGCCATGATGGGAGATTTGAACATAATATTGGAGACTTTGGGCCTCATTCAGAGATGCACATAATTTTGAACAGAGTAAATTCAAAAAGCTGTACCTCTAGATATTAGTGCAAGTATGGGAAGTAGCGTACAGCCTCAAAGCAGCTACAAATATGTTGTGCAGCAGTAGGGTATTAAACTGCATAGAATACATGAATTTTTTTTTTATTAATAGTGCCAGCACTTCAATCACAATGTAAACACACTAAAACAATTTAAAAAATATGTCATTTAATTTTCAAAAATATCACAAATTGTTTTATTATTATATATAAAAAATATTTAACAACAGCATAATACTCCCAACAGTGATTCCCAAACATTAGCATTGTCTTTGAAGTCTGAAATGCTAACACTTAGGTCAGAAAAGGTTGTGTAGACTTAGACATGACCTGTGTCTGGTACAAATGTTACGACTGTGAACAATTTTATTATTTAATATATGAATTATGGCACATCTAGTGCAACAAAGATACTAGAATATAGGAATAATAGTTAAATGAAATAACAGTAATCACATTATAAGAACAATTTAGGACTGATTCTGAGTCAAAGAGCTAGATTTACTGAACTGCGGAAAAGTGGAGATGTTGCTTTTGGCAGCCAATCAGCTTCTAGCTCTCACTTTCCTATTACATACTACTAGAGAATGTCAGAAAGGTGAAATTTCTCCACTTTTTCTATTCTGCAGTTTATTAAGTATCTGCAGTATGGAAGTAAGCATAAAAAAGTACCTGATATACTGTGATCTGACACATCCATGTGCTAAGAATTATTTAAAGGGGTGTGTCACATTATATATACATGAGAATGTGAATGAGAATGCATCAGCAGCCAAGTTTCCTCCAGAAATCCTGTACTAGTTCAGGGCTTCTATAACTGCCTGACCAATGAGAATATACTTAAATAATACCCACTGCACACAGGTTACACATAGATCTACAGCAATGCAACAAAGCTTACAAGCATTAATTAGCCAAATAAAAGACACAGTGCACTATACTTTAGCATAATCCTTTAATAAAAAAAATGCTGTATGACATTTGCAAATAGCATTGTTTTCAATACATAATGCAATGTATTATTACTTAGTTTAAAAAAAAAAATTATTTCTTGTATTCATGTTTAATAAATATTGTCATTAAAAACCACTATACTTGAAAACATATGATTATACAGGCTGCTAAATTACTGTGCCCGCATGCCCTATGCCAATCGCAAATCTGTCAGACACCGTTGATATCTATTGTTAACCTTCTTTTTTCCATAAATGGAATGATTTTAAATCCAAGTAAAATCTGTGCAGTAGATTAGTAAATTAAGTTCAACAGAAAATACACCTTTCTGAAAAAAATTGAATTATTGGCATAAAGGTTACATGTTCTTGTCAACCATATCTAAATTACTGACAGTTGGAGGGATACTTGATTATACATAAAGTGCGCTGATTCATGGCTGTTTGCAATTGCAAACGGCCCTTTTTCGAAGGAGCAAATCAATCGATCCCCGGACCACTGAAGAGGAAGCTCTAAATGGTAAGTCTTAATTTTACCCCAACCTTTTCTCTAATCCTTACCCTAAACCTCCCCTTCTATTACCCTAACTCCCCTCCCCCCAGCCTAAACCTAAGACTCCCCTCCCCGCAATCTAACCCTAAGACTCCCCTGTCCGTAGCCTAAGTCTCCCCTGTCCGTAGCCTAACCCTAAGACTCCTCTTCCCATAACCTGATCCTAAGACTCCCTTCCCTGCAGACTGACCCTAACCCTTCCCTTCTATTACCCTAACCCTAACTTCCCCAGAGCCTAAACCTAAAAGTCCCCAGAGAGTGCTACTCATCTCTCAGCCAGCGTCCAATGGGACAGCTCCGGAGGATTGTGAAAAATGAATGGGTAAGGATGCTGATCTACAAACTTACCCAAAAGGCTGCCTTTGCATAATAGAGAAGCCGAAAATCAGTTTTAAAAAACAGCATTTGCGGCAGTCACAGAGCGTGCAAATACGGTGTCCCACTAGATGCCTTAAGTTCAAAGCTTACTTTGTCTATATCATACACTGTGATATGCAATTAAAAACAAAATCCCCTTTAGATTTACTTGAGTTTAAAATCTGAACAGCTGTCTCTTCCTATCATATATATTCATGCACATCTATTTGACAAAAAAGTCATGTGTTAGGGGGGATATCCACTTTTATCTCATGGTGCACAAAGCCACAAATAAAATAGTAGACTAACACTTAGGATGTCCTTCAGAGACGACATAAAAAAAATAAAAAAATGTTGCAAGAGACGCTGTTGCGACAATTTTCAGTTATTTTAGACTCCAGTTCAAGGCTGCAGATATCACAATATGATTGTGTGCCAAAATACAGTTGTTTACATATTTTATTATATTATCCTATATTATCCTATTTTAAGTTTTATAGATGCAGAAAGTTTTTTTTCTACATGTCTACTTTATTTAACTATACATTGATCATCCAAATTTGCTCATCTATCATAAGCATCATCAGGACCCAATCCCACTGCTCAGTACTGGGACCTAAAGCATGGTGAAGCAGGGGTTGAGTTTGACAGCACATTTAATGCAAATAGGGGCTCTGCATCCTCCTTTACAATGCTGTAACTTTTGTTAAAAGCAATTAGCATACGTTATGGGCGGGGGGTGGCGTGCTTAAATAGAGTCCTGTACGTGCGGAAGAGTTATTCACTTGCATGCACAGAACCTAGGAAGTGACATTCGACACAAGGCTACTGCCGGAGGAACTAAACAATCACAGCGACAGTGGAATTCAGGATCTGGATCCTGGTCCTATGTCCCTCTAGTTACTCTTAAGTATTTAATAGACTAGTACTGAATCATTAGCAAAGTAGTTTTGTGCCTTTGCTTATTTGGGCCTTTAAGAAACTGAAAAAAAAGGATTTTCTTAATGGGGCCGTATTCTAAAATACAGAGCTAATAATAAGCTGTCGAGTAAAAATAAAATAAGTGGGATGAAAAAATTGTATATAATACATGTTCCTCACAAATAAAGAAAATCATTTTAGACAATTACCCTATCCTTAAGCAAAATGTCATTTTAAGATCTGTGCTCCCTGATAACCCAAAGCTTATCTATAAAAAAAAAGGTTCAATTTACGGTTCTAAGGATGCCAAAAAATAATCAAAATAACAAGCAGGATAAATTATGTAGACAGGAGTCTTTATGTAGACAGGAGGGGTGCTTATGTGTGGAAACTGAAGGTGCATTACTTGTAAATGTATAGCCACTAGGTGATATAAGTTTATATACGGTAAGTTTCACTTATATACCCTTACTGGTACAATTAAGGGTTTATTAATTGCAATGTTTATTTTGTAATTTATGCTTTGTTCAAGATTTATGTTGCAACAACTATGAGATCACTTAAAATAAGATTAAGCTTAGTATATCTGGCACTATGAGTGCCAAAGGGTTAAATGAGACACTGTTGTTAAACAGGACAGGACTGTTGTTTAACACCAGTGCCTCATTTAAAACTTTGTGACTCACAGAATCTAAAGAAAAAATCCACTATGTTTCTTGTTTACAAACTTGTTAATCATATTTCCTGGTTAAAGAGCAAGACCACTGCTGGTTGGATTGAACGTTTTCTTCTCTCGCTATTCTTCGCTATTCTTCTCTCGATATTATAAGCAGTGCCATAAGTAAAGGGACCTTTTCAACATCAACCTCAACCAGAATTTACTGGAGCAGTATACACTTGTTCCAGGCATGAAAAGAGGCCAGAGCACTATGTTTGCCATCATCCACTAATGATGAGATTAATCATACAAATGACTTATACACGGGTGCTATCTGGTTATGGACTATTATCCTCTGGAAAGAGGTGGGTAACTTATTATAGCAAGCATGGTGCATTTAGTGCTCGGTTGTCTACTTATTTGTTGTTTAATAACCTATTTTGACAGTTTTTTTACTGTTTATTTGAGAGTATTTGATTTTATATGTGTTTTAGTCTGGTACCCGATTGTTGTCAATAAACTTTTACTATTTTATGATTTAATTTGGAAGACAAGTCTTTGACTTTCCTTCCTTTTTAGAATAATCTGAAGGTCTTAGGTACACTGCAGGTTTTGTCCTTTCTTCATGTTAGCACTGCATACCTTATTCTTGCCAACTCTGCGCATATACTTTCTATGTTCATGTAAAAAAAAATAATGATATTAATATACAAACAGCACTTTAAATTAAATGCAATTGGCTTTGACTTGTATCAAAAACCCTTAATATGGGACACATTTGCCAATTCCTGCCTATAACTAGGTCAGTTTTTACAAGGACTGTCTTGGTTTAAAGGTCCTGTTTCAAAGTCCCTTCTTATTGACTGCAGTGTCTGGAGAGACATCATCACGTCCCAACGCTGACAGACACAAAAGCTGCTACTAGAAGAAAAGAAGATAGGACAAGTGAAAAGAAGATTATAGATAAAAGAACAGAGGGACCCAGTGTGATGGAGAGAAACAGTGTGATTATGGAAGGGCAAAATGTGATGATAATGAGAGGAAGAACAGTGATGATGAAGAGGCACAGTGGGCCGGATAAACAACTGCATTTTTTTTTCCATACGTCCATAATTTACCCAATATAGCTACTAAGCATGCGTAGTAACTACTGTATTTTATGCTATCTACGTAGCGTTTTGTTACGTAGATTGCATACATGCAGTTTTAAAGACCGCATGTATGCAATCTATGTAACAAAATGTTACGTAGATAGCGTAAAATAGTTACTACGCATGCGTAGTAGCTATATTCAGTAAATTACGGCCGTATAGAAAAAAAAAACGCAGTTGTGAATCCGGCCCAGTTTGATGATGATAGGGGCAGTTATTATTATGAGGGACAGTGTGATGTATGAGGGAATGGTCCCCTCTATATTTCCATTTCATAATAAACATATAACTTTTAGGGTCAGCTTTACTAAGCTGCAGGTTTGTAGAAGTAGAGATGTTGCCCATAGCGACCAACCAGATTCCAGCTGACATTCTCTAGTATGTAATAGGAAAGTGAGTGCTAGAATCTGATTGGTTGCTATGGCCAACATCTCCACATTTCCAAACAATTACCTATGGAGACGGTCTGCATGTCTGTGCTTGTAATGTTCACCTTGGCTGACAGCTGACTATACAGTCAGTACAATACACATCCATGTCTCAAGTGCCCATGAACCTGTCAATAAATAATCCACTACTAAGGAAATGTTCACTCTTGTGAAATATACAAATGTTTCTTTGAATAGTGAATCCATACTTTAATCTACCTGCTAATAGATAATATTAATATTTCATATATATATATATATATATATATATATATATATATACACACACGAGGGGGCGCTCCTTGGTGCAGATTACGTTTTATTCCTTAAAAGACATACATAAACTCATTGAGCACATAACAGCGCACCGCAAACAGCTCTTAGACTGAGAGCTGACATAAACAGCGTCACAGTATCGGCTTTACGATGAAAGCTCCTATTTCCAGTTGGTAAACCTTAAAAGACACAAGGTTTAACATCTGGAAATAGGAACTTTTATAATATGGTTTATAACAACAAAAAGCCATCTGGAGCGCTACCAGCTTATTGGTGTAGATGGCTTATGTACTCAAAAAAATAGACTCCTCGGCAGCTTCTAAAAGGGGGGATACGCCCATAAAATAGAAAAGCAAAACAAGAAGTAAAATGTGCTTCAAGTACATTTTTAATTAAATATTAATCATAAAAATATATCAAATGAATTCAAATAATGACTATGGGCCTGATCCATGAAACGCTCATGTGCGCTCCCCCATTCGTCTTACGCTGAGCAAGTCCTACCCTAACTTTTCCACGTGTAGCCGCGGCCATCGTAATGCTCCTTGCGTAGTTACGACGCTTAGCACACCCATACTGTACCATTTAAATTCCTAACCCCGTCCTCGGAGTGTAATTACGGATTTCATATAACAGGCATGCCCCCTCGAGGGTGGTAATGAAGTTGGTATGCTCAAGGCCCATACGCTTAGTTTCTCAGACCGTAACATGAGCATAACATCAACCCCGCGCATGCGCAGTAACTACAAATGGCCGTTTTTACGCTTACGATCGCCGTAAAAACGCAAGCGAACGTAGGGCTGGATCAGGCCCTATGCCACAAAATAAAAACATACAAATAGCTTCTGCACATAGATATTGATGGTATTGGCTGTTGATCAGGCAGCCAAAAATAACCCACCAGATACCTTTAATGGAGCACCGCTTATTGAGTCGCACTAATGTTCTAGCAGTAGTTTCATCAGGAGGTAGGAGAAACATTGAACAGTACTTCCTTTTTAAGCATGTGTATAATTAAAGCAGGTGTGATGTTAACACTTTATCAATTAAGTAATGTTCAAATGGTCCTGTTGTTTGTTTTACAATATGGAATAGATATAAAGTCACCATTTTTATTTACGTTGCAATTGTTTAATGTATAATTTTGTTATCTTTATAGCCTGT
Organism: Limnodynastes dumerilii; assembly: GCA_011038615.1. Lineage (NCBI taxonomy): Eukaryota > Metazoa > Chordata > Amphibia > Anura > Limnodynastidae > Limnodynastes > Limnodynastes dumerilii. Next base: position 357,077 of record WWET01000612.1, read on the forward strand.
GTATTGTCACATAGTATGCGGAGTACAAATGTTCTATGAAGCTAAAAATGGTTTTTCTCTGTATAAAACTATAAGAGTCTATCGTGGATGCCCCCATAGGATTAAAGGTGTTGGCCAATTGATAGGGGCATCTCAGGATTGGCAGTTAGTTTTGTGGAGCAATACTTATTGAAGTGCGCTAGTCAACAGACACACCTCCTAATGAAGTCCCTTCCGGTGATGAAACGCTTGGAGGCGGGACTGGACACTTGTATTGCCTGAGGAGGAAGCCGGAGCATGCTAGACAAACAGACCAATGAATTTGTGTGTGTGCATAACCATGGAACAGGAGACAGTCTCAGACTTTAAAGTACAAATGAATTTTATTGAATATTACTGACGTTTCAGTTGCATAGTACAACTTTCATCAGGGTCACAAGCAAAACTACATACACAACAGGTATTTTCTGAGGAAAGGGCACTCTCCTTATCACAACAAACTAGGTGTCACAGTACAGAGCATACAAACAACTGTTGTTAATAATTGTACAAACAATTATTTTGTATGGCACTGCGGACACGTTATAAAAAAGCCATAATAATAATAAGTTAGAGAGGGTAGTCAGAAAAATGCACAATGCAAAGTCACTGTAGCTTATTTTATTATGGTTTGGGCTCCTTTTAAAATTTGAGTGCTTATAGGATTGAGGGCCGGATCCAGACCTCTGTGCGTTTCCTGTATGCACGGAGGTCTGGCAGTAAGCACAGAAAAGGGGAGTGAACTAACCCGTTAACACTTCCATAAACCTACTTTAAATGTCCTGTGCACGCCCATGGAACAGCTGAAAAAATGTTTTACGTTCCCCCTGCCCACTGTACGGAGTCTAGTCGGACAGTGGGGATAGGCCATCCTGACGGACTGATCTGCAGCAGTTCGTTGTGCCCGGAGATCCATATTGATTGAAACATCTGGTGCACACATGCATTACGTAACAGACGGTGGAGGTCGAGTACCATGTAAGTGTGCGTTGCGAGTCCCCACTGCGAAGGCTCGCATTGCGAATAGGGACAGCCAAAAGCTGTTTTTCGTCTGTCCCTATTTCGAATGCGAGCTCTCTCAGGATTTTTTTTATGAACGGGTGAGTATGCGAATTCACTTTCGGAAGCGCCGCCGCTGAGGACTTAGGGTTAGGCTGTGGAAGGGACTTAGGGTTAGGCTGTGGGGGGGGTTTAACAGCAGCCTATAGGGCAGTGTTGGCTAACCTGTGGCACTCCAGGTGTTGTGAAACTACGAGTCACAGCATGCCTTAACTGCAAAAGCATAGCAGATACCTAACAGAGCATGATGGGAATTGTAGTTTCACAACACCTGGAGTGTCACTGGTAAGCCATCACTGGGTTAGGCTGTAGGGGGGGGTGCACTTAGGGTTTGGGTTAGGGCAGTGACGGCTAACCTGTGACACTCCAGGTGTTGTGAAACTACAAGTCCCAGCATGCCTTGACTGCAAAAGCATAGCGGATACCTGACAAAGAATGATGGGAATTGTAGTTTCACAACACCTGAAGTGTCACAAGTTAGCCATCACTGGGTTAGGGGAAACTCATCTTTCGGAGCACCATGTTCGGTGTTCCGGGGATTGATTGCAGCAATCGATATCCCAGCCAGTTCGGAACTGGCCGTTCGCTATAGGGAATCACACTCCTAAGTATGAATCCAGTCCTGAGAATCTCCTAGAAATTCTGGAAGAGTTATGCAAGTTTTTTGGAAACAATAAAAATAATAGAAAGAAACATAACTTTCATGTGTTTCTCGTTAATAAAAGAGACTATGGGCTCTATTTACTAAGAATGCATGAACGTAGCTCAGGCAAGTTCGAATTCACTCTCTGAGAACTCCTGAGCTACGTTCAGGCTATTTACTAATACTCACCCTCCGCTGGCTGTCCCGCGATGACATCTGAACTTTCTTCTGTCATCGCGGGCTTTCTTCCTGTGTCTGGAGAGCCTGCACATGCGCAGTGGCTCTCTGCTGGGACTTTGTAAAAAAAATGAAGTCCCAGCATGAGAAGCACTGCGCATGTGCAGGCTCTCCATGTCGGGACCGGCACCTGCGGGCAGACGCGTCTTCGGTCCCCCTCCGCTGCCCGCGATGACATCTGAACTTTCTTCTGTCATCGCGGGCTTTCTTCCTGTGTCTGGAGAGCCTGCACATGCGCAGTGGCTCTCTGCTGGGACTTTGTAAAAAAAATGAAGTGAAGTCC